>JAJOOS010004478.1:0-25705 GCA_029582725.1 Solanum chiquidenum
TATATAATTAAAAGAGAAGACAATGGATATTCGTAAACATGCACAAATTATCTTCTAAAATATGAGGTGAAAAATATGTCTAATAAATAGGAGTACATTTTATTATGTATTTAATTAGCAACATATTATAATTCTCCCCTCTTAATGAAATTTACTAGTAAATGTAGTACTAAACATTTATATTTTCTTCATTCACATGGGAACGATTATATTAAAATCAAGCCGTCATTATCGTATACAATGGACCAATTATATCAACTTGTCAACTTTGTTAACGTTATTCTAGTTGGAGAAAACTACAAGTCATTCTAGGATATATCAATGACATATTTTAACGTATTATATATGGAGTAGTATTTTACTACCCCACTAAAATCTCGAAATGCAGGTCGTGTCTGAGGACATAAACATTATTAATAAATTGGTCCAGCTGTGTTACTCCCTCTGTTCCTATTTTATATGATATCGTTTTTAATTTAAGTGTATTTCGAAATTAAGTAAGTTTATTATTTTATTCTTATTTAATATATTTTTTGAAGTCAATTTTTTAATCAATGAATTTAAAGATTCATTTAGTTTTTCTACGTTGGTCAAATATATATTTTCAAGGCTAATAACTCACAATGATAAAATAGGAAGAATATTGTAATTCATGTATTGATTTATAAAATGACAAGTATTAATGAAAACTATTTATAGTTAAGATGAAGTATAAAAAGAAACGAAAGAATAATAGAATAAAGCTATGAGCTAGATAGAGTTACGGGGATTCATAGGTTAAGAAGATCATAATAAATTACAATATTTAAGATATCGATGAAGGTAAGATTGACTGATCCCAAATTTATAATTTTATACAGTATTTAATAAATATATAATAATTAATTGAGTTCTTAAAAAAGATTATTTTTTAAAGTGGTAATTCTAATTTTTTGTTCTAACATAAATATATTTGTGTAGTATTATTGTTTCACTCTTTTATCTTGCAAATCTAATGTGAAGAGGTTTATAGGGATATTCATAACTAAAATATTTTTCTATTAATTGTTGAATTCTTACTCAAAAGAGTTACAAAATCTATACAAATATTAACAACATTTAAAGTAATAAATTATAAGTAAAATGTATGAATTTCAAACTAATGGGCATAACTAAAATAAGTCCTATAATTTCATAAAAATGGCACACTAATTAAATTAAAATAAAACAAAAAAAAATATTATTACTTTTTCTGAAAATACTCTTGCTGATGCAGGTACATCAACAAAACACAGTCTTACTATATATAGAACCTATATAAAAGTTGGTAAATTATAAACTACGCTCTTCCTTTACTAGTATTTTTTTGGTTTTCCACTTAATAATAAAGTCCGATTATTTCACAATCGTATTATAACGTTTTTTACTAAAAAAAATTCATATATAAAGATCAAATTCAAGACGTCTGATTAAACAAGGAGTAACGCCCAACTAATGCACCATGTGCTCCCCTAGTTGGGTGTGGGGGAGAGAGAAAAACAACATTTTTTTTGTGGAGTGCAGAGAGGGCGGCGGAAAAGTACGGCGTCTGCTACAACTAGCAAATCAGCCACTGCCAACTTGCTATTAATTTTGTAGCGTTAGTCAAAACAAAGACTTGAAAATAATAGTAGCATTATTTTTATCATGTGTACATTTAACACAGACACTTTTAAATTTATGATAATAAAGTCATTCATACCCCACTTCTGATTTTAGCAACTTATGTTTATCACGAGTGGTCTGCCTGTCTTTCCTTGTGAATTTGATTTTAACAAAACAAGTTGTGTTTAAGGTAAAACGTGTAGTAATACAAGAAAGTTTTTGATGTTTTCTTTACTTAATATGTACAACGCTACAATCATAGCCATATATACAATGAGAGTAATAGATAGTTAATCTCTCCAATAATCACTATGAAAATACATGAAGGACAAAATCGATAGACATCTGTCAATTATAGAGCAAATTAAAAATAAAATCGATACATATGATAATGTTGAAAAATAGTGGCTCTCGAAAGACAAAAGTTGAGGGATTCCATCAGCTAGCTTGTAAAATATATTATTCTAGATATTTGTCTTTCGAGATTGAAATTCAAGCTAAAGTATATATATCATGACTTCGAATAATTCCTATTACTAGTTATTCATGTTCTTTGATCAAACACATCAATTATTTTTATTTATAATTTACATCGCGGTTTTGCACTTTAGAAACGAGACATAGGAAGGTGCATAGTTTCAAAAAATAATATCTCTACCTTTCATTGTAAAAAATGATGCAAAAATTCAGAAAAAGAAAAAAGAATTTCAATCTATAAATAAGTCAGTCAATCAAATTATTTGTTAAAGCTAATAAGTCAAGCAACAATGACGAAACAAGAGCCTACCATCTTTCCAAATCTTTTTAAGTTAAACGTAGAGTTTCTTTCTATTTAATTAGATCTAAAATTCATTTCCTTTCTTTCTAAATGGGAAAAAAGTTCTTCATTTTAATTCATAATTTCACCCAATGATCAAGGGATCAAATTAAAGGCAAATTTAGGATTTTTAGAACATGGGTGCATCACTTTAAAGACAAAATAAAATTGTATCAATCATGTGAACCATTCAGACTTCTTGTAGTATAGGTACCAGAATATAGTATTATACAAATATTAAAATATATATATGCATATGATACTTAGTTGTACGGAGAAACCATATATTTCCGTGTTCTATTTTTTGCCTCTAAATTCGTCATTGGATCAAATATCATATTTCAAATCATATAGTATGACATTTTACAGTATGATATAACAATATATCATGATCAGTATTCAGTGATGGACGGGCAAAAATCCTTTATTTTATTTTGTCAGTTGAAAATTATTCTTGTCTTTGTGTTATTGGATCTTTCGATAGATTTCTTTAAAATATTTGTGCTTTTACGTTGTGGAGTGTTACAACCCAACTCGGACTTAAGTGCACGAATCTGATTTTGATATTGTCATTTAATTTATATTTATTTTGTATATGTGATGTGTGATTAAATTCAAACAAAAATAGTTGAAGTCAGACAAATATGATTAAACTTCAATCATATACATATGACTTCAGTTTAGATAAAAATGACCGAAATTCAATATTTCTACCAAAGCTTTAAACAAAAATGCATGATTTTCACTCAAATATAAATTCAAAGTTGAAACTAATTTGGACATTAAAAATGTCTGTAGTAGGTATATGTACAAAACATTTAAAATGAGTATAAGTTAAATAACATGTTCTATCCCGCGAAATTCTCAACTTTTAAACAACCCTTAGTTAACTCACTCCACTAAGCAAATTATTTTCTCAGTTTATTTTTATTTGTCACTTCTACATGATAGAACAACCTTGAGTAACAGTTTTCATACATGTTTATAATTTAGAACTTATTATTTTTTTTAAAAATTACTTAGGGACTGTTTGGAAGGCCATAATAGAATTGGAAATTAGTGTAATTACTCTCTTTGTCCTGTTTGGTAGACCAATTAATTACTTGGTAAGAGGGGAATTGGGTGTAATTGAAGGGGTGTAATTATACTCCTCAATTTCCAAGGGAGGGTAAGGAATTGAGTGTAATTACACCATGTAATTACATGAATTTTTTAATATATTTTTATTTGAAATACCAAAAGTCACTTCTTTCTTTTTGTCTGGACATTTTTAGTTCTAACAACGGCACAACAACAAATCCTGTGCTTCTTCTTTCAAGTAAGACTTCTTTCTTAATTTAATTTACTTACAAATTTTGATGTCTAGGTAGATTATGTATGAATTTGATCTTTATATTTTCTCCTGTTAGTTCTTGAGATTAAAATAAATATGAGAATTATTATTTTTCTTTAATTTATGATAATAATAATAAATTAGAAAATAGATTTTAACAATCAGTTATACATATTTCCTACAATTACAATCATTTTGTTATGTAATTTCAGGATTTGTTTGGTTTTAATAAATCATGACTTTAACTGTGTAGTAATATTATTTATTTAAAATTTGGTTTATTTTAAAATTTAACTGAGTAATTATATTCGTCCAATCAAACAGGACAAAGAGAATTATACTGTAATTACAGTGTGGTAAACAAACAGGACAACATAATTATCAGACAATACAATTACTATCCTAGTAATTATATCAAATTTAATTATCATGTGACTTTTCAAACAGATCGGAGAGAACACTCGACCCTATGTTCGAAAGTGAAAGACCAGCGAAAACATTAATTATGATTAGAATAGAAGGTACATAATTCGAGGAGTAGTCATGACAACAAAAAATGTTTTGATCATTTGATTTGATGCGATAAAAATAATAATTTTAAAATAAAATATAAAATACTTTACTTTATAATATTTAATTATGAATATTAATTAATTTTAAATTATTTAATTTAAATAAAAAATGAAAAATTAATTTCTTAAAATAATACAATCTATCACATCTTACATACCAAACTACCCCAAAAGTTCAATAAATTATACTCAGAATGATAGAAATTGATGGTGCGGACAAAAATGGGGATCACCACAATGAAGGACCACTTTTAACTTATGTGTAGGACGACAACATATTTAAATGATAGGACTGATTCATCAAGATATATAACCAAATCCCCACCACCAAAGATTATTTTTTTTAAATTTTTTTCGTCTGATGTGTTTGATATCTATATTAAAGTTCAAATAAATTTAAATTAATGCTAAAAAAATTCACATTAAAAAATAAGACGTTCCCTTTTCTGTACCTAAAAGGACTCGAACCCACCATCAAAGATTATGATGGAATGGTAACTCGTCTCTTATCTCTTTGTTTTTAATTTGAATTTTATGTTTAAATTTTGAAAATGATTTTATTTTTCAAAATATTTACAATATAAAAAGTAATTTTATTTATGCATTGTTGAATGATAAAGTTACGAAAAAATGATTTTTATGGCTATATAAAAATTTGAATCCAAAAAATTAAAATGATCACCTTTTTAAATCTCTTATATTTGAATATAATTTATTACAAAAATAAGATTTTAAAATATCACAAAGTAATTTTAATGACCTGTTAGTTTCTCAAAGCATACAATCCATTCGCAAAGCTCATATCTAAGTTCAATATGAATGTAATTTAATACAAATAATGAGATAAAATTAGAAGTCATTTGATACACGAAATAAGAATAATAATCTAAAAAATAAAATTTAAAGTTAACTTTATCTAATATTTAATTTCAGATATTAGCTAATTCTAAAATAACTTTTATACTAAAATAATGAAATTAATTAACTCATAGTATAAAAAATGGAATAGTTAAATTCCATGAGATATACCTACCAAACGACCCTTATTATTTTCAAACTATTTTCCTCATCTTTGACTATGAATATGATTTGTTTTCACTGTGTTGTTAGTCTAATTGCTACGTTGATGTAACTAAGTTATTCATCACATTAGGTAGAGATGAATTTAAAATTATTAGACTTTGATATAGTAGCATTTTATGAAGTAGCAAATGCATTTTTAGTTTTCTAATTTTTAAATTCTGTACGCATTTTGTGTGTTTGAAAAGGAAAATAAATCTCTCTACTTATTGCCAATACTTTTTCTTTAAAATTATTTGAACGGATCATTCTTCTCATCCCATAGCAACTTATTTTAAAACTAAAACTAAAATTAAGGTAAGTCGAACAGAGGTTACTTTTAAAACTAAAATAATTTAATAAATTTCCCTTATCTGAATTCCACGTATCCATAAAATTCAAGAATCTTTTAGGTCCAATGGTTCATGATTAGAGTCAAATATTACTTTACCTAACTTTAACTAGGCAATGAGTCACGCTAAAGGCTTATGCGTCTTTCAACGTGGCTGCATATTTTCTTGACCTAAAAGTACATTGCACTAAGAAAAAAATATTTTAATCCCAATTATTAAGTATATTAGTAATTTTAATTTTCAAATCTTAATTATTAAATTTGTTTTTTTTTAGGGATAAGGGTCTGAAAAATATCCCAACTTTGGTCGAATTTATTGTTGCGATACTAAACTTTCATGAGGACCTATTACCTCCCTAGACTATTTAATACCGTATTTTTTAGTGTATTTTAAAGGTATATATGTGCCCACGCGGACACATTACTATTTATAATTTTGCATTATTTTTTATGTCCACGTGGGCAAATATATATGTTTAAAATACGATATTAAATAGTCTAGAGAGGTAATAGGTCCTCATGAAAGTTTAGTATCGCAACAACAAATTCGACCAAAATTGGGGTATTTTTCAGACCCTTATCCCTTTTTTTTTTATTGTACTAACACTTTATAAGTTTGAGCAAATATAACATTTCGCTACTACTCTGTCTACTTCTATGTTAAATATGTACTATTCCAAACATTTATCTATCGTCTATCATTGTCAATAATCAATATCATCATTCTCAATCACAAATATTGAACCACAAATATGAATTAATACATTAACATCTACAATTATGATTATAATCACCACAATCAGTTATCATCATTACTAGCTATCATTTATAATCATTATTATCAACTACATTATCACAACAATCATCGATCAATTAATCTCTACCGAGGATCACCAGCATTAGCACCACTACATATAGAGAAACTCAAACTCTGTTATTAGTCACCATAATTATTAGCTATTGTTGATCGTTATGTTCATTTGGATCTTTCTAACTTTATAAACGCGAAGCGAGGATTAAGAGTTTGGAGGTTCTAAATTTCGTTAATAACCGTCAATCAATTTTGTTAGGGTTCACAAATTGATATACACATATATTTAATTGATTTTCCAATACAAATATAGGGTCTACGTAAAAGCTACTGAGTTCATTTGAACCCATGAACCTCCACCCAACTCCGCCCTCTGACTTTATATATATACGAAGAGGCCTGATTAAAAATGGCTAGATTGTTGGTCCGGACGAGAAAAATATTAGGGCGTAAATTGTAATAGTTTCATTTAAGTTAATATATATGGATAGGTGAAGTTTTTTTTTTTTTGGTTTAAATTTCATTTAAGTTAAATTGAAATCTCAAACATGATGTTAAAATGTTTAGAAACAGTAATTGTGACAAAGTTGAAAGAAATATATATAATGCAAGTGTACCAAATCGAAAAGATCAACTAGTGAATTGATTTGATATTAAAAAATTAAACATAATTGATTTAATTTGATATTTAACTTTTTTAAAAGTTAAATCAAAACCATATCAATCCTATTAAATATATGTAAATCAAATATCAAATCAAATTAATAATGATTAATATTTTTAATATCAAATGAATTTACTAGTCGGTTTTTTCCGATTTGATACACTTTGTACCACCCGTATATATTTCTATATCTTTTTAACAAATATAATATGACCATTAACAACATAAACATTTCACCTAAATAGTACCTAATCTCAATATAATACTCATAAGTCATAACCATCTTCTAGAAAGAGTATCATTATAATTTATTTATTTTGGTTTTCCACCCGTTCATATTGTAATCCCAATAAAATTTGGATCGCACAGGCTTATTCGAAAGTGGCGTTTTTAAAGATAACTTTTTTCATACTCATGGCTTAAATCTGAAACCTCTAATTAAAGGTAAAACGATCTCACAACTATACCGCAGTCAAGTTGGTATATCACTATAAATTTATTGTAATTTCAGATGTCATGTTATCCCTGCAAAAGTGTCATTAATAAAGAATTTGGTGGAATAGGAATGACATAATTAAGAACTTACTAGATACATACAATTTTTTTTTTTAAAAATAAAATAAAGTCAGACGTAATGAAACAGATGAAGTGAAAAACAGAAGAAACGATAATCTACGGCGCAGAAGTCGATTTGATTTGACTCAAAATTAGCCAATCATATTTGAGATTCAAATATGCTCTTATCTTTTAGAAGAAAAAATTGCAACTTATTCACAATAAAATAATTGTTGAGTAACTATATTCTGATTACGAAAGGTGTAAACAAACCAAACATTGTTCTTTTTCTTTTTTTCCCATTCCTGCAAATTGATTATACAAAATCATCTAAAGAATATGCTTACACCTTTTTACTTTAAGGAATCGCAAATAGATAGGAAAATAACTATAGCAAAGATGTGTTATTCTGAATGAGACTGCTTCATTTCTCAATCAGAAATTAAAAAAAATTCTTAGTAGACGTGCTTCCTGCTAAATGAGCCCTTATCAAATTTAGATATTTCAGAAAGATAAAAAAAAAACGTAAAATATATCAAATTTCTTCATTTTTAATTGAAGTTTACTTTAAAGAATCACAAAAATTAGTTTTTCTTTTTCTTTAAATACATTCATTTATTTGTTTTTTTTACAATCTTAATATATTCATTAGTATATGTGGCACTCCTAGCAACGTTAATTCACTAATTATTGACACATTAGTTCATCTCATTCTCATTCAATTCCAACTACCACCTTCACACCATAAAAGTTCAACATCTTTTTTTATTATTAAATTTATTTTTATTTTATTTTATTTACTTTATTATAAAATATAAAAATAAAGTGGGCCCCCACATTTTTGTCATAAGTAACGACATAAAATTACCGAGCGTGCATCTACCTGGTATACGTGTCGACTTCCCGAGCCTAATCCTCCCGAACCAAAACCGAACCAGAAACTTCCATGAACCCGCCGAGCCACCTAGTCCCTTTTGACACTTGTGTCCAAAAACCAGTGCGTAAGCAGTGACCAAATGCACCCCTACCCCCTCAAACTTAATTTTTGCATACGTGTCCACTTTTTTTTTAATATAATTTTAAATTTTTCATTTTATTTCTAATTATTTTAACACGTTTTTTCTAGATCCCTTTAGCTTATCTTCGCCACGTGTCCTTCTTCCGTTTTCTATATATTTAGTACTCTCCCTTGTGAACGAAGTTTCAACTTTCAACCATTTTCCTATTCCTTCTCTTTTATTCAGGAAAATTCAGAAAAATTCAGATCCTCTGTATTTAGACTAAAAAAAGAAATTTATATATATTTAAAAGAAAAATGACAGCAGCTGAATTGCAGTTACCTCCAGGATTCAGATTTCATCCAACTGATGAAGAACTTGTGACACATTATTTATGCCGAAAATGCACTTCCCAGCCAATTTCTGTACCAATTGTAACTGAAATTGATCTCTACAAGTTTGATCCATGGGATCTTCCTGGTAAATTAGTTTTTGTTAGTAGTGAACAGTTGAAATGATGAAATTGGGGATTTGTATTGATTAAATTTTGTGTTTGTGTTTGTGTTTTAGATTTGGCATTGTATGGAGAGAAAGAGTGGTACTTCTTTTCACCTCGAGATCGGAAGTATCCGAACGGTTCACGACCGAATCGAGCTGCTGGAACTGGATATTGGAAGGCTACTGGTGCGGATAAGCCGATTGGAAATCCGAAAGCGGTGGGAATTAAGAAAGCATTGGTGTTCTATTCTGGTAAGGCACCTAAAGGAGAGAAGACTAATTGGATCATGCATGAATATCGTCTTGCTGATGTTGATCGATCTGCTCGTAAGAACAACAATAGCTTAAGGGTGAGTACAGAACAGATTAATTGTTTTGACGATTTAGACTCTGTTTTCGATTGATTTTTGACGGTTTCTGTTTTGTTTACAGCTAGATGATTGGGTTCTATGTAGAATTTACAACAAAAAGGGATCGATTGAGAAGAATCGGAAAAAGAACACTACCTGCTATATGGATACAGTTGGATCTCCAGAAGATAGGAAGCCGGAGATTCTACCACCGCTACCTCCACCGCAGCAATTGCACAACGATTTCTTCTACCTGCCGTCCGATTCAGTTCCGAAGATCCACTCCGATTCAAGCTGCTCGGAGCACGTACTCTCACCGGAATTCACATGTGAAAGAGAAGTGCAGAGCGAGCCGAAACTGACTGATTGGGAGAAAGCTACCCTCGATCTTCCGTTTAATTACATGGATGCCACTACCGGCGCGACAACGGTGGATAATAGCTTGTTACGTTCTCAGTTTCAGAGCAGTTATCAGATGTCGCCGCTGCAGGATATGTTCATGCACCTGCACAAACCTTTTTGAGTTGGATCATTTTCAGCCGCAAGTGTAAAGGAGACTTAAACGTCCGTGACTTTGCACGTGCGGCCGTAGCAGAATAATAGTTGTAGCATCTTTTGCGTTCACATTGGCAATTGTGAAAACAACTGTTGTATATGTAGATAATGGAAAAAATATTATTAGCAATTAAAATAAAATTGCAAAAATGAAGAAAAAAAAAAACACCCTAATCAAGTTTATAGAGTACATAATGATCATGAGACTTTTTGTACTACATGTGAATGTACTTTAGTATATGGGTGTTTATCAAACTTTCATTTTTATAATTAGTAGTTGGGTTGATTCACTTTTGAAACTTTTGTAGTCCTTTTACTAGAATTTGGCTTTGATGTATTGTGCCAAATTGAGGTATTCAATAATATCTTATCTATTTCCTTGAATTTTTTATTTAGTGAAATGATCCTACTTCGTATGTGTTAGGCCTCGGTTTTTTTCATTAAAGATTAAAAGTTTGAATTTGAATGGACATTTAAATAATTACCTGAATGATTAACACTATTTATTTTTTAACATCTAGATATTTACAAATAATTTATAAATATATTATAATTCAAATAAAATAATAGTTAAATATTACATTAATAAAATATTAGAAAAAAATATTATTCTTTGATAAACTTTACGATAGTTGAATTATAAATAAATATTTGAAGTTTGATAAAAATAAAATATGACTACATGAATTACATATATAAATTAAAATAATAAAAATAATTGTTTGAAAAAAATGTAGTCATCTTTTTTTTTTGAAAAAATATTCAACATAAATTAATCTTAAATACATAGGTGAAACATCTCTATGTTCTATAATGTATTTGCTCATGTACTCTTTTCTAAAATAAATACTATAAATATGACACATTCAAATGATTTTAAATAAATTTATAAAGGTATCATAGTCCGATTACAACAACACATATTATGAAGTTGCTTTGCACTTTAATCAAATAAATTTTGATCAATTCTTGATAAACAAGTAGCAAGAACAAAAATTAAAAGTTTAAGAAAAATAATTTAGATAACTAATAAAGTGGAATTTGATTAGTTAGGTATTTAGATAACAATAATTTAGCACTTAGGTATTTCATTAATAACTAAGGTGGAATTTGAATATAGAGAACTTTCATATATATATATATATATATATATATAAATTGAATTCGAAGCAGTCCAAACAATCCTTACGAAAATTGTTTGAATATTTCAAAATCATGGCGAGTTTCTTTAGTTTAAAAGCTTACATAATTATAATGTGGGATAAGTATATTAGAGGGGCAATGTGAATTGACAAATTGAACATCAAATAATAGTATAAATGAATGGAGGAAATTTGAAATGAAAAGCTGGTACTTAATTATCTCCCTTCCCTTCATTTTTCATTATTACGAAATTTACTTGAATTCGGACTTTAAATACATGTAATATCAAATAAAATTACAAATAAATTGAGGAAATTTGAAATGAAAAGCTAACCTAGTTTCCACACTTCCCTTCAGTTTTCATGGTTACTAAACTTATCAAACTTTTAGACTTCAAACATATGTATTTGCCTCGTCCAGATACATATATTTTGGATAAATGAGGTCAAAATTAGGTGTAATTTATTCTAGGTACATTATATTCAAGTGAATGACATTGTATCTTACTCTCTCCTATATATCTCGTGTGCTTGCCACTCTCTTCTCTCGATGTATATGGGATACCAGATACATATATCTATTGTGATTCATATATATCTGTGATACATAGACTATCTCGCTCGCCTCTCTCCTTTTCTCACTCGCATCTCTCCCTTTCTCATTCACCTCTCTCCCTAATTTAGTGTATTTGCTAAAATAAAGTATATATATCAACGTGTATCTTACTTAAAATCTGATGTGAAACTATTAATTAGTGAAACAATATGTAATTATTTCAAACTATAAGGAGAATTAGTAAATATAATAAAAATAGGAAAAAATACTTGGATGAATACCTTTTAATAAATAATTATTGATGATTTTAGCAATACTTTTTATTTTTACCATTTATAGCAATACATAGCAATACTATAATAAATCTGCAATATGTATTAAAAGTGAATTATGTATGCAATATATATGTATTATAATTGTTTTTTAAGATATATTATGCTTGTTTGATAAGAAATTGACACATTGTATTAAAAGTGTATTAAAATGTGTGATAAATGTATTATCTATCAATAAAAGTTGTATTATATGTGAATAATAAATTGTTCTTTGTAATATGTATTATAATTATATTATAATTATATTAAAAGTGATCAAATAAAAATAAATGCTATTACTATAAATGGTAAATATATTTTTAATATAATATATTTATGTTAGTTTCCATAAAAATATTTATCTAATTAAGTAGTTTCTCTAAAATAATAATAATATGTTGGGCTATAAATTCCCTTTCAAATATTATGTCCATGGTCCAAGGTGTCAAATGATATAAAAATATTTTGGTAAATGGGCCTAATGTATGCACATGTCAATGCATAACTATATTAAAGGGAAAATTGTATGAAATAACAAACTATTAATTCAAATTAAATGCTATAGCCATAATTTTTTTAATTTATAATTTGCAGCAAACATTCTATGTTTTTTGTCATCCATTTGTATACCAAAAAATACAAATAGACTCATTCGGTATACATATGTGTTGTATAAAAATTAATTGCAGGACGCATAGACCCATTCGGTATACGTATGTGTTGTATAAAAATTAATTGGAGGACCCATTTGTATACCGAAATACACAAATAGACCCATTCGGTATACATATGTGTTGTATATATGTAGTAATTTTGTTTATATACAATTACTATGTTTTAATTTGTATACCGAAATATACAAATACAGATTTTTATGTATATGTATATATGTAGTAATTTTGTTTATATACAATTACTATGTTTTAGTTTGTATACCGAAATATATAAATACAAATTTTTATGTATATGTATACTGAAATATACAGATTAACAGCCATAGCAAACATAAAGTTTGCTATGGAGCGCAATTATACAAACTATAGCTATAACATACAAATATGATTTTTATGTTAGTTAAATCTAAAATTTACTCTATAGTAAATAATTTATTTGGGAAACTAAACATTCTTGATTGGGATTTCGTTTTAGAGCCCATTTGGATTTGACTTAAAAAAGGGAAACTAAGCAAATACCCCATAAAAGTAAAATAATTACAAACATATACCCCTTTACATTCATACCCCACTAAATAACATTATATACCCCTCAACTAATTTCGCTTAACTGATACATATATTGTATTGATATCATTAAGACTAATAATTTAGCTTAACTGATACTAAATCTGCAGTATCATATACTTTATTGGTATCATTAAAGCTGATAATTTTTCTAATTGATACTAAATCAGTCTATATATACTGTATTGGTATTAAGTTAAGCGAAATTATCAGCCTTAATGATATCAATACAGTATATGATACTGATTTAGTATTAGTTAAGTGAAAATTATCAGCCTTAATAATACCAATACAGTATATGATACTGATTTAGTATCAGCTTAGGTGAAAATTATCAGCCTTAATAATACCAATACAGTATATGATACTGATTTAGTATCAGCTTAGGTGAAAATTATCAACCTTAATAAATGGGGGGGGGGGTATGGACTGTAATTATTTATGAGAGAATGAGTATTTCAAAAATTACTTTGGGTTTGGGTATGAATTTGTAATTATTTTGAATTTTATGACCAATTTATGTAGTTTTCCCTTAAAAAAAGTACTCCTTTTAAAAAATAATTTTTAAAAGTCAAATTTAAATAACTTTTAAGTCAAAAAATAAAAGTAAGGAAAGCACTATTTTTTATTTAACTTTTTTTTGAAGTTATGTAAACTTTATTTTAAGTTAATTTTAACTTTGTCAAATACTTCAAAAACTAAAAATGACTTAAAAATTGATTTGCCCAACTTTTAAGTCAATTTAAACATGTTGGTTTAGACGATCCACTTGAGATTGAATTCTCCGCTAATCACATGGTGATTAATCATGATTAGCATCTACAAGTTGTTTTAACTTACATATATGATATATTATGTTAGAAAAATGGGCTAATTAGGCCATAGATTCATCTTACAGAGAATGTTTCAAGCTTTTCAATTGTCTTATGACTTATTAATTAACCTAATTACTTGTCTACTCTTGAATTGACATACCTATTAAGAAAACAATGATTGACATAGTAAATTTACCATTATACCCCTATGAATTATGAAGTGGATGAATTAAAAATTTAAGATTTTCAAGAAGTTCTACCTTTTTCAAAATTAATTAATTGAGGGTATAATAAGTAAAAAAGATTTATTCTTTCTTGATTTGTCAAAAGGGACAAGTAAAAAAAGAAAATTGAATAAGTAGTTTAAGAACAAAGGGAGTATCTTTTATAATTTTAATTACATATTCATAGCATGAGACTTAGGGGTCGTTTTGTTGGGAATTAGTTATCCCAGGATTAACTATCCTGGGGTTAGTTTATCCTGGGATAACTTATCCCACCATGTATATGTGATAACGTATCCCATCACTATGCTATATATAAATGATGGAATAAATTATCCCAAACATGTCAACCAAACAAGACATCTAAATTTTATCCCAGGACTATTTTTTTATTTCAGAACTATTTATGCTTATCCCTCACACCAAACAAGCCCTAAAGTTTTACCTCAGTCTTAAGTTAGGGAGTCAATGGTAATTATTAGTACGATATGTCTTGTACTTAGTCCTAACTCCTAAGTTAGGGAATATTTATATCTTTAACATTGTTATTGTACCTCCATGAAAATGAAAAGTTTTATATGTTAAGCTATCAAGTCGTATGTTTACTCGCTATATCAAAAATGATTTTTATAGTGCTTGTTGCGTTTCTCCAAAGTTGGAGTGTGATAGAATTGATATTATCTTTTTGGGTGAAAAAAAGAGAGAGTTGATATTATCTTTTTCACTTACAAAGCTTTTCATTATTTGCTTCATTATTTGAACTTGGTTTTGAACAATTTTCTTACCTTGCATGGTGTGTCTTTAATTTCCTAACGTAAACTTCTAATTCTTTTAATTTAACATCACCATCATTTATTTGACGAGAATTTTGACGTCTTGAAGGCATGTTTGTGTGGATGCTACATATCGGTTGGTTTGGTTTGATTTTGAAGTTTACCAGTTCGACTTATCGGTTGTCGGTTTGTAGATATGCTAAATCATTATGGAACCATTAAGATATTGACTTATCGATTAATGTTTTATTAGTTAATATTGATCGTTATCGATTTGGTTATCAGTTTAATTTAACATAAAAGATCATTGAAAATCACTTAGAAACAAGGTGAAACCAAATGAACCACACATGAAAGACTGTCACATTATAGAATAACCGAGAGTTTGAGACAGACAAAAATAAAAGTACATATGCAACTAAACTCTTACGTCAAGAACTTTATATACCAAATGTTATTAATATAAATATTTAATTTACTATCGGATTATTGGTTAACCCGTTAAAAATAATAATCTCAAATCGTTAAGAACTGATAACCCTATAATAAAGAAAATTAAAATCGTTATCGAAACCGCTAAACCACTAATCCATTACCAAAAAATCAATAAAAAAAAATTAATTCAAATTATCAGTTTCGAATCGCTTTTAACTGCCCTATAACGTTTATGTACTAACAAAGAATTAAAGTGTGATGAATAATGTACTATGAGACTGAGTTAACAAGAAAGATTGAAAAGGTCACAAATAAGTTTTTTTTCTTGACATACAATACTTCACAGTTCACACAATTGGGAAAAGACTAGAGTAATTTAACAAATAAGAGACCACTATAATTACCATTGAATCTAATATCGCTACAGACTTTATGAACATTTACAATGAGTATTAATTACCTATAAATAAACACATATTTAGCGGTAATTAAGTTATTGTTGTTAAAATCATTTTCTATGTAGTGGAAACAGATAAAATGTGTAAATATGTATAGTTGATGAGTGTTATTAGGAGTATGAATAAAAGGTAAACGAGCAGGATATAATTATTTGAAGATAAAACGACATGTGCATCACTAAAAATATTGAGTAATTAACTTATTTTAAACTATTGAAAATGGTCCAACTATTCACTTAACATAAACTAGAAAAAATATATTAGACAAATAAAATAGACGGAGAGATTATTTAATGGTTGATATTTAGAGTAAAGTAGTAAATGTAGAGCTACTTGTAGAATTCCATGACCCAAAAGTTAGAGACACAACATATAAAGTTAATGCCATTGAATCCAGCTTCGGTGGCAAGAAATTGAAACTCGTTTTGAGAACGCTCTTTGCCTCCAGAAGTTTGAGCCAACATGATCAAATCAGTTTGCGAAATAACCACAGAGCTATTGATAGGATCAGGTTGAACGGGTAGGATGGCCTCAACAACTATCACTTTCCCATGTTTTGCTGAAGTAGACTTATAACAGTTCTTCAGTAAATTCACACACTGACTATCAGTCCAGTCATGAAGAATCCACTTTCATATATACATCATTAACAAAAATTGTCAATATTTTAAAGAAACAACTATTCATTATAAATACTTTTTCTGCTATTTCTTTTACTAGTTTTTTAATTAATTTAAGGTACGTACCTTCATAAAAATAGCATCTCCTTCTGGAACACTTTCAAACATATCTCCTCCGACGTGTTCCACCCCTGCAATAATTAGTTTTAAAAAATGAATAATAGTAATATGTCGTTTTAGCTAATTTTAAGTTATATCAAGGGGAATTTAGTCGACCTAACTCACCTTATACACACCTAACACCAAAAAATCATCATCATTACGCTCAAGGTTCCTCTTAAGTAAGAACTAGAACTCTAGAGCTTCAAGCCTCAGTTCAAGGATTTAAGTTAGAACTTCTTTTCCAGGTATGTGAAATTTCATTTAGGGGTTATCTTTTCAGCAATTAAGTTCTTCTTCCGTTAATGATTTCCACAAAAAATAGAATTTTTATAATAAAAAAACATGATTAATTTGTGACATGGATGAATGCTCTTTTTGGCCTATTCTCTAATTAACAAAGAAAAAAGAAGAAAGGAAGGTACCTTCATAAGAAGGGGCATGTTGAACAACATGAGGCAAGTCAAAATTAATGCCCTTAATGGTTGGGTATTTAGATGTAATCATGTTGAGGTTTATTCCAAGACCACCTCCAACATCAACCAAAGTCTTGATGTCTTCAAAACCTTTGTAAGTGTCAAGTATATTTTTCATCACTAAAGTTGTATGACTAATCATTGCTTTGTTGAAAACATCACTCAATTTGGAATCCGTCTTTTGATATTCAAATAAATTTACACCATGCATCTTCTCAAATGAAAATCCTCCTTCAAGAACCGTATCACTTAATCCAAACCTGTGATTTTAAATTAGATACAAAGGAGTGAGATATATGATCTAAATTCTAATTTGATTTGCAATAGGTAGATGAAAAGTATATATATTTATATCTTTATGTAATTACTTCCGTTAAGATTATTAATGAAGTACACATATATTTGTTAGGTTATTATATATACTAGTACTATACAAAAAAATCTTAGTAGCTCAATTGATTGGCTACTTGAATTCCTATTTTATTAGTGAGAGTTTCATTCCCTATATTGTAATTAATCCCCTTCCCTTTTCCTCCGTAAAGAGGGTAGTAGGTGTGTTGATGTGTACTTTATGTTGAAGGTATAGTGTATAGTTTAAGACGAAACAATTATCAGACAAATAAATTAAAACGTAGAGGGTATATGTAAGGCAAAACAATTACCAGGTGTTAATAAGTACTTTATGTTGAAGCAAAGCCAAGAGTGGCCCCAAAGATGCACCATCTTCATTATCACTAACAAACATCTTTCCCACTGGTGAAAGACCATAGAGTCTAACATTATTATTATTAATGGAGCAAGTGAGCAAAGAATAAGTAGCCAAAAGATAAAGCATTCTGTCTAACATATTGGCTGCATCAATAGGGTTGTTGCAAGCCATTTTAGAAACTATTTGAGAAGAAGAAAGTTGAATATCATTAGCTTTGGCTAAGATCTCAAATACGTCCAATTCAATTGTTGAATTCAACAAAAAGGGAAGTACTGATGATGACAATAATTGCATTGCATATGTAAAATTCCCCTCTTTGTCTGAGCCACTACTAATTGGTAATTGATTGTTTGCCATGCCTTAAATCAATTAGCTAACACTTTCTCAATTTCCTCTAGCTAGTGCTCTCTCCTTTGTATATTGAGAGTTCTATCAACCCTCACACTCATATATAAATGCAAATAATAATATTAGGTATCACTAGCTAGGGTCAAGGTACGGGTCCAACATAACGTTTGTTAAAATAAAAAAAAATGCTTTTAAACATTTTTTTAAAGCCAAAATTAATAAGTTAGGACAATAAACTGGGGGAAATTAAGCAAATACCCTATAAAAGTAAAATAATTACAAACACATATCCCTTTATATCATATACTATATTGGTATCAATAAGACTGATAATTTCACTTAATGATACTAAATCAGTATCATATGTTGTATTGGTATCATTAAGGCTGATAATTTCACTTAATTGATATTAAATCAGTATACATATACTGTATTGATATCATTAAGGTTTCTTGTTTGGAAATTATTCATTAGTTAATGATACTGTATATATATATACTCTTACAATATCATTGACTAATGAGTAATTTCCGAACAAGAAACCTTAATGATACCACAATAATATACATATATTCTTATAGTATCATTGACTAATATGTAATTTTTGAACAAGAAATCTTAATGATATCAATACAATATATATATATATATATATTTAGTATCAGTTAAGTGAAATTATTAGCCTTAATGATACCAATACAACATATGATGTTAAACGAAAATTACCAGTCTTAATGAATGAGGGGTATGAATTGTAATTATTTATGAGAGAATGAGTATTTCAGGAATGACTTTGGGTTTTGGTATGAACTTGTAATTATTTTGAATTGTATGGCCCATTTATGTAGTTTTTCCTTATGACTTTTGGGTTATAGCAAGTTATAGGATCTATTCAAACATGTTCTAAAGGACATTTTAGTACATTCTATATACATTTAATTTATGAAAAATTACTGAAATACACATCTTATGTTTCTCTTATTTCCAATATTCCCTTCTTTTTCTAAAAACCTCTAAAATCCCTTATTTCTCTCCTAATTCTAAAATATTTTATAATGTATCCGAGCTAGTTTTTAATGTATCGGAGCTACATATTGTGTATCTGGTTTATTTTATAATGTATCCGAGCTACTTATTATGTATCCGATTTGTTTTACTTTTTCAGGGATTAATGTAATTACAAACTAAATAGGGATAGATTGTAATTTCATATTAAAATTATGTGATTCCTAAAATTTCCACAATTTAACACTATAGGATTATGAAGAACTTGATCATATACATAATTTGCAGGATCATTGAATTCGTTCCACTAATCAGAAAGTATAATTTCATATAAAAATGAACTATACCATATAAAGCCACAACTAAAATCGTACCCGTTACAGAAGATAGTTCCAAACGCTTTATGTTGGGCATAACTTTAATGGACGTTTTTTCTGTTTTGAGGAAAAGATGCCTTATTTCTCTGAAAGAGAAACCTTTTGTAAATCTAAAGAAACACAACTCAAATAGATGTGTCTCTTTCCTTTTACTAATAAATTAAACATATAATAAATATGTATTATTTTTTTAGTAATATTGATCTGAATTACCCCACATGAATGACCTATTAGAGAATAGTTATTCCTATTTCGTAAAACGACATAATTCTATTTGTTGTTATCCATTATACTATACAATTGTCATTGTATTGATCTGAATTACCCCACATGAATGACCTATTAGAGAATAGTTGTTTCTATTTCATAAAACGACATACTTTTTTTTGTTCTTATCCATTATACTATACAATTGTCATTGTATTTGCATTATACTCCTCTCTTGTTAAGAAACATTAAAGGGGTCATTTGATACAAAGATTAATAATACAAAGATTAGTAATATTGAGATTAGTAATATATGAATTAATAGTGCAGAGATTAGTAATGCAAGATTTATTTTTACCAAGTATTTGGTTCATTGTTTCCTACCTCATCTTGTGTTTGGATTAAAACTTTATAAAAAATTTCTTTCCAATTATACCCTTGAATTATTATGCAATTGGGTTAAGGTAAATAATTGCTGGACAATATTTTTTTTATGGTCTTCTAACTAGCTATGAAAAGAACAATTTTGTTGTCATGTTTGCCTTTTTTTTCCACTTAAATTATTTGAGGATAAATAATTGTCATCTTAGTAAATTGATCACTTACAAAATGTCAATTTTCAATTTAAAAAAAGATAAACTATCAACTTTTAAAATTGAAAAGACGGTAAACAATAGTAAAATTGAATAAACCATCTACAGTAACAAATAAAAAATTGCAACTTGTAATTTTAATATGTATTCAAAATTTTATAAATTTTTCAAAATACAAATAATTAGAAAACTGCACAAACATATATATATATATATCAACAATTTATACCATTAATTAAGATCACAAACGTCATGTGGTGATATATTTGTCTTTTTAATTAGTTAATGTTAAACAACTCACATTTTAAATATTGTATTAATTTGTATTGGATTAATTTAGTAACAAACAACTCTCTCTAAATAATTTGTAAGCTAATTTATTTAAATAAATTTACTAGCACAAACATAAAACATAAAATCAAGAAAATAAACAAAATAATTAAAATGATTTGAGGGATATTTTTGTCTTTAATAGACTTATCCCATGGTATTATATCCCATGTATTACTAATACCTCGAAATGGAAAGTATTAGTAATACATCCTATAATACCATGTAGGAAGTATAACTAATCCATGGATTAATTATACATAGACCCGATTTCCTACCAAATATAGTACTAAATAATACCATATATAATACATAGACTATTTATTTTAATGTGGCCTACCAAACGATCCCTAATGTTTTCATATAGCACCCTATGTAATACTCACATATTCATAAGAAAAGGATATTCTACTGTTGCCATATTTGTTTGTGTCCACTATTTTTAGGTTAAAATTGTCGGGGTTGAAAATGAAAAAAATTGTTATGTAGAGCGGAGCGAGGTTTTTTCCTATTATTATCTTGCGAGCTTTTATTATTACTTTAGATTTAAAAATCTTTTTATTCTAGTAAATTCATGTCAAATAAAATCAGACAATCAAATTGAAGCAAAAGAAGTAATAGAAACTGATATATGTACTCGTGCGATGAGTGGATCATAAAAAAAAACCGGAGAGGTAATAAGAATAAATGTATGTCCCTATATGTAATAATGTGAATCATCTATGACATAGTGCAGATTTATAATCTTATATATATATATATATTTTGGATCAAATCTTATTACGTACTAACATTTTCTATTGTATAATTAATTTTATAATTCATCAAGCAATATGCATTGCTTTATAAATTATTGCAGCCGACACAGATTCCAATGTCCAAATATAATTTTATTAATAGAAATTTGGGCATGAGAAATAACGCCAGATAGAATTTTGTCACTATTAACACCTAATTCGAAAAAAAAATGGTAATATAATTTCTAGTTATGTCATTAGTAAAATAGTTGACAAAGCCATTTACACAAATAATTTGAAGTGTTTGTCATGAAATCATTTCACATAATATTATTAGGTAGACTATCGAAGTGATAGATCTTATTGCGCAATTGTTAGATTTTTTTATAAAGCAATTCCACTTGACAATATGTGTCTAATGCTAATTTTTATTAATAAAGAAACAAAAGGGCTTAAAGAGGAAAATACAAGTCAAGAGGGCCAGATTTTATTCCACAATTATTAGATGATTTATTATTAGAGTATTTAATTTAAATTATAGAATATAATTCAATTAATTGACTTACGTGAAAAGGAAATCCCACCCACCCCAACGCACACTAATATATACAATGATATATTTATATATATATACACACCAATATTGATTCTAAGTTTTTGTTTTTCCCTTTTACTATTAGTGATTTATCATTTTGATTTAAAAACGTAATTCGATGTATAAAATATCTCGTATTAGCAGAGTTTGGAAAAGAATTACACCCTTATCTATTCATGAATTCAAGTATATTTCTTAATTAAAGTTATGTTATAAAATAAAATGCGTAAATATGTATGGTTGAGGCTAGTAGAAGTATGAATTAATTACGGAGTAAAGTAAAAAATATAAAGGTAAACGACCAGGATATATAAATATTGGAAGATAAAAGGACGTGTGCATCACTATGAAAATCTAAAGAGTAGAAGTTATCAAGACATTTTTGCCCTTTATCTTCTTCATTTGGAAGCCACATAAAGGTGAAGATTTTACGGGTATTTGAATATTATCGGTCACGTAAGTATTAATTATTCTATTTTTTATTTTATATAAAACAATAATTTTTTCATAGCTTATACATGTATTGTATAGTAATTTCCTCATAACTTATACATGTATTGTTATGAAGTTGCTTCTTTACTAATTAACAAACGATTTGTTACTTATACTCTAGAGAAACAAAGTAATAGAAAATTAGTACAATATACACACATATTTATTACGTATATAAAGTTGTTAACAAGGTTGGGCCCGGCCAGACCAGCCTATTAACATTAGAGTCGTCAATATGGAATAGGTCCGTTGGGCCGGCCTGGCCTAATCCGTAATTTGATAGGGGTGGGATACGATTTTTGGAGCCCATTTAAGAAAAATGTTTTTTAGCCCGGCCTGAATAAGCCTATCGATTTGTGGGGCTTAAGAAATACGGATAGAGCAGGTCCATGGGCTAAATAAAAATTAATTAAAAAATAAAAATAAAATAGAGTATTAAAAATAACAAGAGTCTAAACTCAAAATCTGTTTAAAGTTTGAAATATTACAATTTAAATACAAATTATGTTTATAAATATGTACTACAAAAAATAAAAATATTCTAAAATTTCTAGGAATCACTACATAAGCCTATGGAATATTGTCATAGTTTTTTATGTTTTATTATGATTATTGAAAAACAATTAGGTTAATATTTCTATTTAGTTATTTGTGCTTTTTACTTGAAATCAAACTTAATAAATATAACAAAGATAATTTTATTTGTGGATTTGATTAACAAGTAGTAACACTAACACCATGTAATATTGTAATAATATTTTAAAATTATAATTTAATTTAAAAAATTATAAAAATATACTTTTAAGAAAAGACGGCAGGCCCGACCATTTTTTGGCCCACACCAAAAATGGGCTAGCCTGACCTGACCCGTCAAATTTCAAAGCCTGTATGAGTTAGCTCAAATGGGGTGGGCCAACCCATATTGATAGCTCAAAACATTAGCCCTTCCCGGGCTACCGATCCGGGTCGGTCCGGGATATCAACTGATTGGCCAGTCCAATTTTGGGCTCTATAGTAGAAACCCCGAATTGGGCCCAACCCGCCATTCGTGAGCCTATTGTGTTCAGCTTAAAAGGCAGCAGTTCGGGTTTTGGCCTAGTGATCTTAACGGGCCAAACTATTTTTTCAAATCATCGTTGATTTATTCGAAAGTTCGAGTCAATTATCTATAGTGTATTTTTATCTATTTATTTTTGAAATAACTATAACTATTTATGATAATAGATTTTTTACATTATGTTACTTTTATATATACTTATGATATATAGTAAAAATACACACAATATACTATCTAAATAATTAAATGTTTACATTATATTTTATATATATACTTATAATGTAAACTAAATACACACACAACATACTATCTATATAATAGAAATATAAAATACTTACATTAGATTATATATATACTTATAATATATACTAAATATAAACACAATATACTATCTATATAATAGAAATATAAAATACTTTCACTCATATCATGTGTACCTACACCTTTTTCTCCGATTTGACTAGGTGGTGCTTCAAGCATATGAGAATAAAATTTACTTGTAAAGCCTCTATTGGAACAAATTTTTTTCTTACTAACACTACTATCTCAAGTCCGAAGCTAAAAGAATAACTTTTTTATTTAGAAAAACATAAACGGCGCATCAATTTTTTTTTTACCAAAAAGGCAAAATTGGTGATTTTCTTCTGACAAATATTGACGCCGTTAAATAAAAAAATGTTCAATTTTTTTTTCAAAGATCGCTGCCCCTGCAGCATTTTTCTTGATTTTTTTTTGTAAAGATACAAAAAATTCTGCTATGACAGCGTTTTTATGAAAAAAAATTAAAATTGAAATCGCTGTTATAGCAACGATTTTCTTTATTTTTTTAAAAAAAATCGCTTGCCGGAGCGAATTTATTAAAAAAAAATTAAAACGCTACCTTGGCAGCGATTTTCTTAAATAACTTTTTTTAATCACTTTTGTGCTTTAAAACTTTCTTAAAAACTTTTTTGATAAAAACGCTGCCATAGCAGAATTTTTTTTTTGGATAAAATCGCTGCCACAACAGCGATTTTACGGATTTTTTTTTAACGGAGCAACGACGTCAATATTTATCAGAAGGAAATTGCTCCATCACGAGCGATTTTTCTCTTTTGGTTAATTTTTTTTTTTTGATGTGCCGTTTATGTTTTTTTGAGAGAAAAATTCCCCTTTTTGCTCCGGACTCCTACTATCTCCGGAACACAAAATTTTAACATTTCTACCTACTTTTTTAAACGTATCCATTATGCAAATTAAAATGATGAAAATATAAATACAATAATAATATAATTAAATATTCAAGAATTAATACACGTAAATAAAAGCAAGAAAAGGAACGAATTTACCAAATTATAGGAGATATAGAAAGAAGCGTAAATTTGATGTAATATTGAACACTTGAAACTAAAAAAATCAACTTGATATTATTAATTGCAAAATATAATATAAGATTGCTATCACTTTAAGAGAGAACTAAGAAATTGAGAGAGAATTAGAAATTTGTTATAGGAAAAATAATGAAATGTAAGAATAAGTGTTTTCAAAAATGTTTTTTGGGGTGAGTCCCGGTTGAGTATCGGGGGTAGGGGGGGCAGGTACCGAAAATGCTTCGTGGTGCAAATTGAAGACGTAGAACCATAGGACGTAATACCTAAAATTTGAGGGCATAAGCTCCAAGCGTAAAAACGTAAGCCTTAGGTGTAAAAACATACTCCCTGGGAATATATTTTTTTTGGTGTTTGAACCTCTTTTTCTATAAATCATATTTTTTATCATTGGAGTAATGATATTTCTCAAATAGTAACTGTAATACTTTTTTTCTTCATTATTGGTTATTAATACTTTTCTCAAATAAAATCATAATTTTTTTTCT
>JAJOOS010004479.1:0-16014 GCA_029582725.1 Solanum chiquidenum
TCTAAAAACATGCTTATTTCTGTGATTTGAGATAATTGCTCAAAAACTGAGCTCAAAGGCTATCTTGGAAATCAAAGTTTCCTCTCTCGCTTAATTGTGAAAGCATTTACTCTTTTCTAAAAACTAGCTCAAAGGCTCTTTGGAAATCAAGGTTTCCTTTTCTTGTTTAAATGTGAAAAATATTTTCTCTTTGGGAATACTTAGTTCCCATATAATCTTTTGAAGAAACTGAACTTCACTTTTACTCTTACTCAACTCAATGCTCAAGTCTTAAAACAAAGTTAAAGCGTTTGTAAAAGACTTCTTAAAATATGGTTCATGCCAAATTATGGACATGAACGACTCAATGCAAGGTTTTCAATAACCATAGATAGAACTCAATACTTGGAACTCAATAACTTCAATGATACTACTCATTTCAAGAATACTCAACTCAGAGGGTTCATGCAGAATTATGAGCATGAACTACACAACTCAAGGACTCAAAGATACTTTTCATCTCAAGACTGCTCGACTTATAGGGTTCATGCAGAATTATGGCCATAAACAATTCAACTCAAAGACTTCATGGGTAACATGTAATAGTCCCATGATTAAAAATATAATATCAAAGGGTATTAGGAACTCAATACTCAAGACTTAGAACTTGAAGATACTACTCATTTCAATGATACTCAATTTATGGAGTCCATGAGGAAGTTATGGACATGAACGACTCGACTCGAAGGTCTACACAAATACATGGAACTAATGTATACAACTCTTATCCTTCTCTTACTTACTTCCTCAAAGCATAGTTCAAATCAAAAGTTTATCTCAAAGTATTCACAATTGAACTCGAAAACTTTCTCGAACTCTACTCTTAACTCTCTCTTGAGTGTGAATTATGAATTCAAGAATTATGGTTCATGAGATGAAGGATCTAGGTGATAGTCTAGACTCATGAATACATTCTCCTCACCCTCATTCTCACTTACTTGAGTCTTGAAATGTTATTAGAAATTGTAGAAGACTCCTTAAAAGGGCTCAAAGGGACTCACTCAAAATGTTTGGAAGAACTCTCAAGACTTAACTCTTAACTTTACCTTGAATTTGAATTATGAATTCAAGGTATGATTCATGTTATGAATTCAAGGTATGATTCATGTTATGAATTATTTCTAAGTGTTTGTAAATAGCTTAGAGTGATTAGAATCAAAGGGAGTGAAGGTACACTTAAAAGGAAGTCAAATGGAACAACCGACGGAAAAGAAGTGGGGACAAGCGACCCTGGCGTGTTCCGGGCGCGGGTTGCCAGCCCCTAAACTCAGAGACTGCATATGGGCGCACTGTAGGGGCTTCGCCCCATCCCCTTGTGCGCATCTGGGGCGCGCCGCGCCAGCTTCTCCCCAGGCCAAGTTCGACGAATTTTGCCTCTCATTTTCTAATCGTAAATCGCTTTTTAATCGATTTATTTTCTCAAGTTTTCCTTAGATTCAATTACCCAACCTAAGAACACAATAATCCACTCAAAACAATCACTTTCATCTCAAGAAATCATCAAAACCCCAACAAAACAAGATTTAGAATGAACTTCAAGAACACTTCTCAAGAACTTAAATCCTTCAACTTTTTAGAGTGAAATTTCGCTGAAAATAACATGATTGGCGTGTGGGTGAACAAACCCAACACTATGGAAGCTTACATACCACTTAGGGATTAAATCCATGGCAAATATCTGCGACAAAACTCAAGAACCTCGACGAACACCTTGATCCTTTCTCTTTTCTCTTCTTTTCTACTCTTCTTTTCTCTTCTTGAACTCTCAACTAAAACCCTAGGCGTATATAAGGATTATAAAACTGAACCTAATAAGATTATAACCATAAAACATTACTAAAAATGAATTAAATTTGATTGGGTAAGGAAAATACCAAAATACCCCTCTAAAATCCGGTTGACTTTCCTATCTCGACAACCCAACTTCGAATGGACATATCTCCCTCATACAAACTCGAAACTGAGAAAAATCGATGGAATTGGAAAGATAATTCAAAGATATTTCCTACGGTATCTGGTATCACACCTAACTAATCTTTAGCTACGAGTTATGGTCGTTTGAACTTGACTCAAAACTCATACTTAGCTTAACTTGCAAAATTTCAGATTTTGCTATTTATAATTTAGTTCTTTTTGAACTCAAGGTGCTACATATAGTGACCTGACCTTCATAAATTTTAATTCCTTGGTAAAATCTCACTTACTACGATGAACGGTTCGAGTCTTTGTTCGAAAAAATTTCTGGGGTGTTACAATATCTTCCCCTTGGGATCATTCGTCCTCGAATGACGACTGGATTGGGTTACTCTTACTAAGGTCTGCGTCTAATGGTATGCTCTTACTATATTTAAGCATAGACCAAATCATTAGGTTCGGGTATTAGACCTCTCTATATGGAATCTCATCCCAAAATTATTACTCTTTACCACCACATTGGGCTCACATCAAGAACCACCTAACGTTTAAGAACACCACATTCAAACTTAGTACTCTAAAAACTCCATGGACTCCTACTAACCAGCTCATTAATAAATTCTCAACACGTGACTTGATTTATCATCTTATCATCTCCCCCTTAGGTCTAAAGCTAACACTTGACAGCTATGGACCTATTCCACTTTGACAACTCAATTATTCCATCTAGGCACACATGGAAAATTATCACTTAATTGGAACCTTATCTGGTAACATACCCTCTCGGTACACCTCTTAATGCTCTTGTTACTCTTGTGACTTGGACACAGTTCACTGCCCTTATCTAAATGTTAGGGTCTGTCACTTGGACCACTCATATTTATTGCAACTAGTCACCTCAATTCCTCACATACTCTATGTCAAGACTTCTAGATCAAATCTCAAGACTAACATCATCACCCTCATGTTTCCATTCTTTTGATCATGACACTTATCTCAAATTAATGCTTAATGTTTGTTACTAAACCCGAATATCAATATGATTGCTCGCCTACTATACTATATATCATTACTTGATCAGTTCTATAACCTTATAAACATCATGACCCTCTCAAAAAAATTATAAGCCTAGCTTAGATCTATCACTTCATAAATATTGTGCTCTCTTATTCAACACATGAATTTAGTCTCATCTAATACGATGGCACATCGACACCAACTCTATTCTGGTTAACAAATATATACTCTATCTCATCTTGACTAGAAACTCTTACTCTACCCATAAGGGAATATTCCTCATCAATAACTTATTGGGTGCATGACTATAATAACATAGCTTGCCTCATCATTATCTCCCTTTCTAAGATTACTAAACCTCTGCATACTTTCCTCTAACTCTGGGCTCTTTCACTACTACTGCTCATGATCTCGTAACTCAGGCTACCTCTTCGGGTGAAAATACTACGCAAGCTCTAAACATGCTTCCTCATAAGGATCTCAGATTAAACAAGGCTTGGGGGGGGGGAAACAACTTGATTTTTAGCTCAAATGCACGATACATATAATTATGGGTGCATTCCTCTGAAACTGAACACTTAACTTACTCTTGGGATTCTCTCAAGCCCCTCTGGAGTCTCATGACTTTCTCAAGACTCTTGCTAAGAAAAACTCATCCATAAGGATCTTTACACTTTACTTTTCAACCACCTATAGTATGATTGGTAGTCGAATGAATATGAGTAACACACCAGTATGAATAAACCTCTATGACTTAGCTCTATTGCACGATTAGAGTATGAAAGAAGATGAACTTTTCTTAAATGTTTGTAGTCCCTCGTTTGTAGAAGTGGGGACCTCACAACCATAAATAATATCCTACTTGACATGGCTTCATAGATATCCTAGGACACTTGAATTCTATGCTCTGATCCCAAGTTTGTCACGACCTGAGCCTACACCCTGGACATGGTCGGGACTCAAGAAACATTGTTGGTCCCCAAGTGAATTGTCATCCTGGTTGATTAAAAGCGGAAGAGTAACTTAAGCATACAAATCTTAAAACTAAATAAAAATTCATGAAAACTTAAATACAAATATTTAACTCAAAAGAAACTTTGAATAATATGATATATTCAACATTACCAAAAATAGGCAACTTAAGTCTTTAAAACATTTACAAAATAAATGAACATACTTCTGAAACTCTACTGTCTAATTATGAAGCCTCTAAATGACAAAGATGGAAGTCAGGATAAGACACACGACCTCCTAACAACTGATATAACTGAAAGTAAAAGTGGAACTCTCCGGAAACAAGGAGGCTCACCATAGCTAACTCAAATTCCATGTGGTATCAACGAAGCTCCTGTTGATGATGTTGAACACCTGGATCTGCATCATGAAAAGATGCAGGCCAAATGGCTCGTGGAATGTATGAGCATGTAAGGGTAATTTTAAAGCATAAATATAATCTTGAAACTGGATAAAAAGGGAAACATACTTTCCTCTTCTCAACTCACTCAACTAAACTAAACTCAGGAATAAGATACTCAACTCAAAGATAAAATATTCAACTCAGTGAAATAAGGCTCAACTCAATTATAAGACACTCGACTGTTGGTACTCAAACTCTAGATACTCAACTCTGCATACTAAACTCTGAATACTCAACTCAATATAAAGCAATAATAAGAGATGCTATATATGGAAAGATTTTTTAACAATAGAAAGCAACTCAATGTATTTAAGAATAGATTATACTCAATTTGTATGCAAGGATACTATATAAACTCTCCTTGTATATGAAAATACAAGTAAACTTTGTGTATATAAAAATACAAATATCTCTGTGGGAGTTTCTCTAACCGACAACCATAATTTAAGAGCTATTGTAATGATACAATGTTTTGCCTTACGCTACCAAGGCCGTCCTATACATTGCCAAGGGTACAAAACCTGACTACTACGTGGATCCACTAGTCTATGCTAAAAAGCACTAAGGAATCAACTAAAAAGTATGACCCTTTTCTACCATGGTGGCTACATGGTTTATGGGGTCTGTGAGTTGTCTGAACTCTCCCCTATATCGGTGCTCAATACTACTCCCAAAATATGATACTAGCTCTTATGTTTAAAAACATGCTTCTTACAGTGATTTGAGATAATTGCTCAAAAACTGAGCTCAAAGGCTATCTTGGAAATCAAAGTTTTCTCTCTCGCTTAATTGTGAAAGCATTTACTCCTTTCTAAAAACTAGCTCAAAGGCTCTTTGGAAATCAAGGTTTCCTTTTCTTCTTTAAATGTGAAAATATTTTCTCTTTGGGAATACTTAGTTCCCATATATTCGTTTGAAGAAACTAAACTTCACTTTTACTCTTACTCAACTCAATGCTCAAGTCTTAAAACAAAGTTAAAGCGTTTGTAAAGGACTTCTTAAAATATGGTTCATGCCGAATTATGGATGTGAACGACTCAATGAAAGGTTTTCAATAACCATAAATAGAACTCAATACTTGGAACTCAATAACTTCAATGATACTACTTATTTCAAGAATACTCAACTCAGAGGGTTCATGCAGAATTATGAGCATGAACTATACAACTCAAGGACTAAAAGATACTTCTCATCTCAAGACTGCTTGACTTATAGTGATCATGCCGAATTATGGGCATGAACAATTCAACTGAAAGACTTCATGGGTAACATGTAATAGTCACATGATTAGAAATATAATCTCAAAGGGGATTAGGAACTCAATACTCAAGACTTAGAACTTGAAGATACTACTCCTTTCAATGATACTCAATTTATGGATTCCATGCGGAAGTTATGGCCATGAACGACTCGACTCGAAGGTCTACACAAATACATGGAACTCATGTATACAACTCTTCTCCTTCTCTTACTTACTTCCTCAAAACCTAGTTCAACTCAAAAGTTTATCTCAAAGGATTCACAATTGAACTCAGAGGCTTTTTCGAACTCTACTATTAACTCTCTCTTGAATGTGAATGATGAATTTAAGAATTATGGTTCATGATATGAAGGATCTAGGTGATAGTCTAGACTCATGAATACATTCTCCTCACTCTCATGCTCACTTACTTGAGTCTTGAAACAAGTTATTAGAAATTGTAGAAGACTCCTCAAAAGGACTCAAAGGGACTCTCTCAAAATGTTTGGAAGAACTCTCAAGACTTAACTCTTAACATTACCTTGAATTTGAATTATGAATTCATGATTATGATTCATGTTATGAATGATTTATAAGATTTTGTAAGTAGTTTAGAGTGATTAGAATCAAAGGGAGTGAAGGTACACTTAAAAGGGACTCAAACGGTACAACCGACGGAAAAGGAGTGGGGGAAAGCGACCTTGGCGCATTCTGGGTGAGGGACGCCAGCCCCTTAGACGCATCTTGGGCCCGCCGCGCCAGCCTCTCCCTAGGCCAAGTTCGACAAATTTCACCTCTCGTTTTGTTATCCTAAATCGCTTTTAATCGACTTATTTTCTCAAGTTTTCCTTAGATTCAAATACCCAACATAAGAACACACTAATACACTCAAAACAATCACTTTCTTCTCAAGAAATCATCAAAACCCCAACAAAACAAGATTTAGAATGAACTTTAAGAACACTTCACAATAACCTAAATCCTTCAACCTTTTAGAGTGAAATTTCGCTGAATATAACATGATTGGTATGTGGGTGAACAAACCCAACACTATGGAAGCTTACATACCTCTTAGGGATTAAACTCATGCTGAATATCCACGACAAAACTTAAGAACTTCGACGAACGCCTTGATCCTTTCTCTTTTCTCTTCTTTTCTCTGGTTGAACTCTCAACTAAAACTCTAGGTGTATATTAGGATTATCAAACTGAACCTAATCAGATTATACCCATAAAATATTACTAAAAAGGAATTAAATCTGAATAGGTAAGGAAAAGACCAAAATACTCCTCTAAAATCCGGTTTTGACTTTCCTTATCTAGAAAGCCTCACTTCGAATGGACATATCTCCCTCATACAAATTCGAAACTGAGCAAACTCGGTGGCGTTAAAAAGATAATTCAAATATATTTCCTACGCTACTTGGTATCTCACCAAACTAATCCTGAGCTAAGAGTTATGGTCATTTGAAGTCGACCCAAAACTCATACTTAGCTTAACTTGCAAAATTTCAGATTTTGCTATTTCCAATTTAGTTCTTTTTGAACTCAAGGTGCTACATCTAATGACTTGACCTTAATAAATTTTAATTCCTTTGTAAAATCTCACTCACTACGATGAACGGTTCGAGTTTTTGTTCAAACAAATTTCTAGGGTGTTACACTTTCAAGTACTGACGCATACTTTGCGCTACATCTTCTAGTGATGTAGGTCCATATCCTCAACATCCAGATCACTCTTAGATCGATTTCCGATCTCCAGTTCAGCAACATCAGTGGTGAGTCCTCATTCTTCCAGGACAATAGTCATGTTATCTTTCAATTTTCAGTCTTTTTGTTTTAGTTTTGCTAGATTTAGCTGGGGCATGTCCTAGGACTTCTAGTCAGTTAGAGGCTATTTTCAGACATAGTTAGATTCAGCTTAGTATTTGAGTTTGATATTTCTCTTGTATTAAACTCTTCGATTTGATATGTTCAGTTTTAGTATACGACTATCCCTCATCATTTTAGTTCTACTTATTATTAGCTTCTGCATCAGTTATTATTATTCTTAGTATGCTCATGTCATGCCAATAGGGTTAGCTTGGGGTCACTTGTGATCCTAGGTCCCATGTCCGCGTCTCGGGGGTTTCTCGGTGTGTGACACCCTTCATTTCTAATATTAAATTTTCAAATCTTTATCTTTTCATTTTTTCATATTGAATTAAGAAAAAAGTTGGTCATGCAAACTATAAATTAAGACATTGTTTATAAGACATTGGATAATAAGAGATAAATCATAAGAAGTAGTAGTGTTCAATTGTTGATTTCAAAGTTTCTTCTTTTATTTGATTCCTTCTTCATCTATGTATTATCACATTTAATTGTATTTATGTTTTTCATTTTTATCCTCTCTCAAATTTCATGGCATCATAATCGCATGACAAAATATAATTATGATTATATGTTAGAAGTTTGATGATTCATTATATTTGTTTGGTAAGAATATCGTCTTTCTTTACAACAATTTTTTATATTGCATAATATCAATTTCTAAACTTTTAAAATTTATTGATTGTGTGGAAGATGTGATGAATACATTATTGTTTGGGACAAACGTGCAACGCATGTTCCCAGAGACTAGTATATTATTACAAGTGAGAAGCTTCAAAATGTAAAGTTGGACTATCATTTTACCCTTTCATTAAATCAAATTTACCTTTCACTTAATAATAATATTTCATATTCCCTTAATTTGAAATATAAGGCACGAATCAATACTTGACCAGATACATTCTCACTTACTACAAGTCTACAACCATTCAATAATGAGTTGAAATTGCCTTACAAGCCTACAACCATTCAATAATGAGTTGAAATTGCCTTTCACATTCCATAACTGTTGCAATCTTTAGGATGCATATTTAGTAGTAGTTTAGAGTTTAGCCTTCAATCAAAAAATATATTAACCCTTGTAAAATCAAGTACATTAATTACCACTAATTTATTTCAGCAAATCTCTTCATTTTTCTACAAGGAATATGTAGGTTTGAAGGGTATGTTAGCATTGAATATTTCAATGTTGACTAATTGATCTAATTAACACATGAGAATGAAGCTAAAGAATCTACAGGGGAGTTAATTACGATATAAATGGTGTCCTTTTACTTTGGTAAGCATGTGGTGAAGTATTAAAAAATTAAATCCTTCATGGTCATTTGTGGTGAAAGTGATGGTGTTATTTTTCTATTTGCAGGAGTCATCAAACAACATATTCGTCACTTTAGTTTCTTTTTTTTTGTTGTCTCTTGTGATAATTTGAACTCTAAAACCTCCTGCATGTTGAAAAAATAGCAAGAAATTGATTGAGAATGTGACTGACTAACTATGAAATGTGTCCTACTCAATCTAACAAACTAATGTGTCCTACTTTGTCTAACAAACTAAAAGATAATTACAACGAATAAAAAAATATATGACTAATCTTGAAAAAGCCTTTTCAGACAAGAAACACACCTAGCAGACCTTTGTCTTCTTCTTCGTTACTTCTTCACCATTATCTACACCAACATCCCCCCCCCTCCTCAAGTTGGAGGGGGAGAAAAACACACCCAACTTGACCATAAGGTTACGGTGAAGAGGCCCTGTAAAGGGCTTGGTGAATAAATCAACTAACTGATATGAAGATGGAGTGAATGAGAGGTGAAATTAAACCAACAAGAAATTGTTGTGAGATGAAATGGCAATCAAGATCTACATGCTTGGTTCGCTCATGAAAAACGGGATTCTTTGCCATATGTATCGCAACTTTTCTATCCGAGTGAAGACGAACCAAAAAATCTATAGGAATCAAATGATCAATGAATAACCGTACCAACCAAGTCAACTGGGCAACAACTCTCCTCATAGACCGATACTCAACTTCAGTAGAGCTTAGGGAGATAGAAGTATGCTTCTTTGACTTCTAGGAGATAGGAGAAACACCAAGAGCTATGTAAAATTGACTTTCAAAAATTGGGGTAAGTCCCTCAAATCCGAATCACAGAAAGTTATCAACTCAAAGGATTGTGATGAGATGAATAATCCCAGACCAGGGTCCTTCAACAAGTAGCGAAGGACACATAGAGCAGCATTCAGACGAGGTCCCCTTGGATCTCGCATATATTGGCTCAAATGTTGTACTATAAAGGCAAGATTTGGGTGAGTATATGTTACATAACTTAACTTTGTGAGCAGATGGTGATACAAAAGTGGGTCTTTGAATGGACCACTTGAATTAGGAAGCAATTTTATGAGGAATCAAGAGGGGAAGATACTGGCATAAGGCGGAGAATATCAAATTCTGCCACCAAATCCAAATTGAACTTGTGTTGACTGAGAATTATACCCCTCTACACGCGAAGAACCACCATAAGGAAATAGTGCAAGTTTCCCAAGTCTTTAATTTTGAACTCTTGATTCAGGAAGACTTTAAGTTCATTAATCTCTTCAATGTCATTTCTTGTTAACAAGATATCATCTACATATATAACCATAATACATATAGAAGAATCTATTTTCTTAAAGAACAGGGAATAGTTATTTAACGAATGAGCAAACCCTTTGAAATTTAAGGCATAAGTCAATTTGGCATACCATTGTCGAGATGCATGTCAGAGCCTGTAAAGGGATTTCTTCAGCCTACAAACATGATTTGAGGAAGGATGAGTAAGTCCGAGTGGAAATGTTATGTACACCTCCTCATTTAAATCTCCATGTAAAAATTTATTATCCACATCCAATTGAAATAATTCACAGTTCTTTTTTACTGCAATAGACAAGATACACCTAATTGTAGTCATTTTAACCATCGATAAAAATGTTTCATTGAAATCTATTCCATCTCTTTTTATATCGCCTCTAATTACCAATCGAGCATTGAGTCTGTCATCACTTCCATCAGAATACTGTTTGATTTTATACACCCATTAATAGGGTAATGTCTTTCTCCCATGAGGTAACTCCACAACCTCCCAAGTTTTGATTAATTCAAGCGCTGCATTTTTATTAGGCATGACATTTTGCCAACCTGGGTGCACCATATCTTGGGTGTAGCTAGTAATTTCTTGGAGGTTTGATAGGGAATTTATGAATGTTTGATGTGGAAGACAATATGAAAAGAGTAAACTAAGGAGGAGTAACAGAGGAAAGAAAATAAGAACTGGTGACATTACGGAGTTGCAAAGTGTTACAGATATAATCCTTTAGATAACTAGGTATTTTATGAGACATAGAAGATTTTCTAAGAATATGATCTATGACCATAAGAGAAACTGAAGGTGAGGTAATGTTATCAGAAATTATTAATAATAGGAGAAGATGGAGATTCAAAGGCACCAGGATGATGATCATCAGGAAAAGCAAACTTAGTGATAGGTAAATAGGAATAAGATTGTCCTCTGTGGACAGATTATGAGGAACTAAGGCAGGCACAAGATCCTTAAGACCAACAGTATGATCCTTAGGTAGAAAAGATTTGGTACATTCACAAAGTTTAGAAGAGGCAAAAGGAAATATATTTTAATGAAATATCACATCTCCTGAAACAAAAATTTTCTTGGTTTAGATATTAAGTAACTTAAAACCTTTCTTAGTATGAGGATATCCTAAAAAACACACATGATACAACTCTAAGTTTAAAATTTGCCCTATGAACCGAAAGAGTGGAAGCGAAATACAAACAACCAAAACACTTAAGACTCGGATAATTTGGTTTAGACATAAAATGAATCTCTTAAGATGTTTTGTATTTGAGAACTTTGGAAGGAAACCTATTAATCAAAGAGGTTGTTGTTAAAAGACAATCACCCCAAAACTTAATAGGTAAATGTGATTGAAAAAGAAGTGATCTAGATATTTAATATAGATGCCTGTGTTTCCTTTCCACAACTCCATTTTGTTGTGGAGTGGAAACACAAGTTGTTTGGTGAATGATGCCTTGAGATGACAAACTTTAGTATGAAACTTCCTCTCTATCATGATTTGAAAAGATTTTAGTACTGTAAAAGCATTTGATTTGAAAGATAGTAAGAAAGTTCATGTTCCTATACTAAAACCATCTACTATAGTGAGAATATATCTAAAATTGTCATTAGTAGGATTGTTATACGGTCCCCAAGTATCTACATGAATTAATTCGAAAATAGATTTTGTAGAAGTAGAACTAGAGGGAAAAGGGAGTTTGGACTGTCTAGTCATTGGACAAATAATACATGGAGATTGAAAATTCGAACAATGGGATACTGCAATAGACATAATTTTTCTCATATTGATTAAATACATATGAGCCAGTCTATAATGCCATAGCTTCTCTAATTACATTTCAAATAGGAATATTGAAACTAGAATTCAAAATAGGAATAGGATTGGCAACACAGTGCCTTTTGGAATTTAAAGTTGACTAGATACAAAACTATCCCTAGAAGCTACAGCTTAGACTTCAATTTTAGAATGTAGAGTCTATCTTTTTCTTCACAATCTCCAGTGGATACTTCATTGAAGAGCCCTGTAGAAAGCAAGAATCAGGAGTGAAGAGAACATGTCGACTAAATTATTTACCAAGAATGTGGACAAACATAAGATTGAATTTAAAAGATTGAATATAGAGAACATTATGCAAGATCAAGTTTGGCTGAAGAGTGACAGAATCATAATGCGTGACCTTAACTTTGTGAGAATCGGGAAGAGTCACCATGATTGGATTTCCTAATGACTCAAAATTGGAAAAAAGATGCTTCTTAAAAGTCATATGTTCAGATGCACCACTGTCCAACATCTAAGAATTGGTATCTATTTTTAAAAAAATGCATAAGAATTGAAAAACTTTTCCATACCAACACAATTGGCACTCGTGGTGAATTTGGCATTCTTATCACTTTGTTGTCCCAATTTTAATTGTTGAATTAATTGCAAAAGTTCTCATATGTTCTCCTGAGTTAGATTTTTTTCATTTGAGAACCCACTGCCCCCTTTATCAACCTCCTCTATAGTGTGGTAAGCATTGTCAGCCAAGGTTTGGAATCTCCTTTGCTTTGTGAACTTGAAATCTGGAGGAAATCTATGAATCATGTAGCATTTGTTGTAACACCCCATAAATTTTTTGAGCTAAGACTTGAACCATCCTTCGTTGTGAGTAGGATTTTACCGAGGAATTAAAATTTCTTAAGTGTCAAGTTCACTAGATGTAGCACCTTGAGTTCAAAAAAGAACTAAATTGGAAATAGCAAAATCTAAAATTTTGCAAGTTATGCTTAAGTTTTGAGTTTTGGGTCAACTTGAAATGATCATAACTCCTAGTACAGGATGAGTTAGATGTGCTAAAAGATACCGAAGGAAATACCTTTGAATTATATTTCCAATGCCACTGAGTTCGCTAAGTTTCGTGGTTTGATGAGTGAAATATGGCCTTTTGAAGTTAGGTTGTTCAGTTAAGGAAAGTTAGCCGAAAATAGTAAGGAGTATTTTGGTGTTTTGCTTACCAAATAAGATTTAATTCATTTTAAGTAAGGTTTTAAGGGTCTAATCCTATTAGGTTCAGTTTTATAATCCTAAAATATGCCTAGAGTTTTAGTTGAGAGTTCAAGAAGAGAAAAGAGGAGAGGATCAAGCGTTGGTCGAAATTCTTGCGTGTTGTAGTGAATTTTCGCCATGGGTTTGACCCCTAAGAGGTATGTAAGCTTCCATAGTGTTGGGTTTTTTCACCCACACGCCAAACATGATATTTTCAGTGCAAATTTTATTCTTGAAGTTGAAAGATTTGAGTTCTTCATGAGTTCTTGATAGGTGTTCTTGAAGTTCATTATAAATCTTGTTGTGTTGAGTTTTGAATGATTTCTTGAAATCAAAGTGACTGTTTTAAGGTATTTATTTAGTAGATTAGATTGTACTTATGTTAAATAATTAATTCTAAGTGATTGGGGAAGAAACCGTTTGATTCTAGGCGAGTTAGGGTGGGAAAACGAGCGAAGAATTAGTCGGGTTTTCTGGGTTAGGGCCTGGCCTGTCGCACCAGCCAGAGCGCCCCAAAGTAGGCTCTGGATTTTAGGGTCTGGCGCTCTGCGCGACCCATAGCCCTAGGGTCGCTTGCCCCATCCAGTTTGCAATCGGTTGCTCCGTTTGAGTTCTTTCGAAGGGTACCTTCACTCTTTTTCGATTCTAACTACTCTAAGCTACTTCTAAAAACCTAAAATCATTCCTAACATGATCATAACCTTGAAATCATAATTTAAATTCAAGGTAGAGTTGAGAGTTAAGTTTTGAGAATTCTTTCGAACATTCTAAGAAAGTCCTTTTGTACAGTCTTCTAAAACTTCTAGTAACTTGTTTCAAGACTCGAGCAAGTGAGAATGAGAGTGAGGAGAATTTATTCATGAGTCTATTTTGTCATCATGAGATCTTTCATAGCATGAACCATAACTCTTGAATTCATAATTCACTTTCAAGAGAGAGTAAAGAATAGAGTTCAAGAAAGTTTTTAGTTCAATTGTGAATCCTTGGAGATTCATAATTGATTTGAGTAAAACTGTGAGAAAATAAGTATGAGAATGAGAAGAGTTGTATATATGAGTTCCATAATGTTATGTAGACCTACGAGTCAAGTCGTTTATGCCCATAAATTCCGCCTGAACTCCAGAAGTTGAATATCTATGAGAGTAGTAATATATTCATGTCCTAAGTCTTAAGTATTGAGTTTCTAAACCATTTGACGTTACATGACTATTACATGTTACTCATGAAGTCCTTGATTTGGGTTATTCATGTCCATAATTCCACATGAACACTATAAGTTGAGCAGTCTTGAGATGAGAAGTATCTTTGAGTCCTTGAGTTGAGTAGTTCATGCTCATAAATTCCGCATGAACACTCTGAGTTGAGCATTCTTGAAGTTAGTAGTATTATTGAAGTTCTTGAGTTCCAAGTATTGAGTTCTAACTATGGTTACTGGAAACCTTACATTGAGTCGTTCACGACCACAATTCGGCATGAACCATATTTTAAGAAGTCTTTTACAAACGTTTTAACTTTGTTTTCAAACTTAAGTTTTGAGTTAAGCAAAGAGTAAAGAGTTGAGTTCATTTCTTCAAAAGAGTATATTGGGACTATGTATTCCCAAAGAGTAAATGTTTTCACATTTACACAAGAAAGGAAACTTAAATTTCAGAAGATCCTTTGAGATAGTTTTTCAGTAAAGAGGAAACTATGATTTCAAAGAGAGCTTTTAAGATAAGTTTTGAGTAATTATCTCAAACCAAAGAAAGACTTTTGTTTTTACAAACATATGAGCTACGTATATTTTGGGAGTAGTATTGAGCAACGATATGGGGATGCGAGTTCAGATATCTCAAGTCTCCATAAACCATGTAGCCATCATGGGTAGTAAAGGATCATACTTTTTAGATGACTGCTTAAGATGCTTTTAGCATAAAATAGTGGATCTACTTAGTGAGTTAGGTTCTATACCCCCTGCAAGGTATATGATGGTCCTTGGGAGTGTGAGGTAAAACGTTGTATCACCACTTAGGCTCATAGTGGTGGTTGTCAGTTAGAGAATCTCCCATAGAGTTATATTGTATTTTTATATACATACTGAGTATTATTGTATTTTTTAATACATTGAGTTACTATCTACATTTTTACAGCTTTTCATATATATTGCATCTTTTACTGTTGCATTATCCTTGAATATATCAAGTTATGTATCTTATACTTGAGTGCTTCTGAATTGAGTATCCTTGAGTAGACCTCTGAGTTGAATATCTTATCATTGAGTTGAGTTATAATTCTTTGAGTTGAGTGAGTTGAGAAGATGTAACTATGTTTCCATTTTATCAAAGTTCAAGCTTATGTTTATGCTTTAGAATTCCTCTTACATGCTCGTACATTCCACGTACTGAGCAATTTGGCCTGCATCCTCTCATGATGTAGACACAGGTATTCAAGATCATCAACTAGAGCTTCGTTGATACATCCAGAAGTTCTAGTTAGCTATGGTGAGCCTCCTTCTTTCCGAAGGATTTCATTTACTTTTCAGTTTAGTCAGGATGTCGTACGTCTTGTCCCGACTTCCATCCCTAGAAGTTACAGGCTTCATAGATAAAAATTTGATACGCTCAAATTACACCTCCATAAAGAAGTATAAGCGATCGTTATCAAGTAAAGAACTCAACTTGTAGGTTGGGGTCGATCCCACGAGGAAAACAGTTTAGACTTTACTTTTAACCAACAATTATATTCAATTAGCCAAAGTACTTCCAGAAACAAGTAATAAAAAAAGGGGATTTTGTGAAACAAATTGTGAGAATTCAGTAAGTAATCAATAAACAAAAGTCAATTTCAGTTGTTATCAAGATGAGAAAATTAACTAGGGTAT
>JAJOOS010004480.1:0-26062 GCA_029582725.1 Solanum chiquidenum
TATTATGAAAGTTCTACCTTAGGCAAGTAGGACACCTCTTTTCGGTGTGGGGGTAGAACACCGGATTCCATGTAGCTCACATGGTCTATGTCGGTTAAAGCCAAACTTTTTTATATGATATGAATAAGAATTATGATAAGAATATGGACTTTAATTATGACTTCTTGAGAGGTACTATTTAGTATGAGTGAGGGTATGGGACTTCACTTATGCATTGCACAAGTAGGCTTTAAGAGGGGTTATGGTGAGGTTCTCTTATGTTGTGATGACTTTTGGATTATGTATGAAAAGTATGTATGAATGTTAAGGTTGAATTTACTTGTCACAAATTATGATTATGAATAACTCCTTACTTATGTATGTTGGTTATGGATAAGGAAAAAGTAAGATATGTAGGTTGTTGGTGGCCTAATATGATACTTAGCATTTGGTAGGGTTATGGAATCTTACCTTTGCATTGCACTAGTATGGCTTTGGGTTGCTTCTATGCTGGTTTGGCTTATGTTCTTCATAAATGTGCATTATGGATTTTTAACTTGATAAAGACATGATTTCAACTAAATGTCCCTTTTATGCATGTTTTAAGGATTTTGTGCATGGCTTCCATACTTAGTACATTATTTGTTCTAACCCATATTTTCTACATTCTATGAGTGTAGGTTTCGATCGTTGATACGCACTTCTCCTTTCAAGTGAAGCTTGGGTTGACTATTCCCTAGGCTTGGTTAGTCCTCAAGTTCGAGGATAGATTTCTCATTTCTAGTTTTATTGTACTTTCCTATTTTGACACTTTATTGATGTAAAGGGCTTTTGAAGTGCGCCATATTTTATTAATAGGAGGCTATAGGATGTTAGGAAACTTCACTTCTTCATTCGTCTAGATTTTTATTTTCGTTTATGAAAAAGAAGTTGACTTCTATTGTAAAACTTTTAAATTTTCTGCAATTATTCTATGTCTTTATGTTATGATTATGCTAAGGGCATGTATGAGACCCCTTAGGGGTCAAGTACGCCATGTTACTCCTAGAGGGTAACCCCGAGTCGTGACAGTTAGGCTTTCCACAGTGATGGACTTGTTCGTCCTCACGCCTTACACCTATTTCTTCCATGAATTGTCCATGAAATTGATATGTTAAGAGATTCTTGATGTAGTTCTTGATTGTTGATTCATTCTTTAACAATAGAGGTTCTTGAGTTCTTGGGTTGAGGATGTTCAGATTTTGTTGTGATTATTGATAGAGATTGTATGAGGTTTCGACGAATTCTTGTGAATTCAAAAGAGATTGGGAGGAATCACTTGGTTCTTGATAAGTTAGGATCTGAAAAAAGAGATGAAAATTTCATCGGGCTTCTGGGTACAGGGGTGGGGTAGCGCGCCACCAGTGCGCCAGAACTACTGGTCAGTAGTTTGGGGCTTGGCGCGGCGCGCCAGCAATGCTCCCCAAACTATTGTCAGTAGCTTAGGGTTTGGCGCCCTGTGCCACTCAGTGCGTCAGTGTCGCTTGGTCCTTTTCTTTCCGTCCTCCATTCTGTATGTATTCGTTCGAATCGTGTCTATGTTCTCTTCTTAATATGAACTCTTAAAGTCTTCATTAATCCTTGAAAGAGTCTACAGGTCCCACTCATATGACTTCATATTTTCTCTCTCTCTCTCTCTCTATATATATATACCCATATTGATTATTGGGCTTGAAAGATAAGTTCACAAGTGCATGCAAACACGTCTAATGTTTTGGAACGTATTCCAATAAAGTAAAAAGTCCCTTCTTTGTAATGGGTGAATTGAGCATAAATTTATATTGATTATTTTGGAGTAGTATCGAGCACCGGATTGGGTTAGAGTCTTTTATAACTCAGAAGTCCCATAAAACTACGTAGCCAGCGTAAGGTAGGATATCATTGATTCTTCACGCGACTCCTCACTGCCTCTGAGAAGGCATATTAGATGGATCCATAGTCACAATATCATCTTATACCCCGACAAGGTATATGATGGCCCGTGCAACGTGGGCAAAACATTGTATAATTGCTAGGCTCATGATAATGGTTGTCGGTTAGAGAAACTCCCCACAAGAAAAAGTATTATTTTCATATTGTCTTATTGCATATCTTATTGTAAATTTCAAATGGTCTACACTTCATGTACAAGTATTGATTCAGTTGAGTTGTTTTCATTTCAGTCATACAGTTCAGTTTTTTGTTTTACTCAGCCCTATTACATACTTGTATATTCAATGTACTAACGTCGTTCAAGCTGCATCTTTTATGATGCAGATACAGGTGTTCAGGATCATCAACAGGCGTTTCGTTGAGATCATCACTCACTCTTAGATAGTATTTGGTGAGGCATCCTTGCTTTCGGGAGACTCCAATTTCATTTTAGTTTAGTAGTATTTGAGGTGTAATGAGTTTTGTCCCGACATCTATCTTAAATTGTTAAAGACTTCATAGACAGACAAGATTAGATATGTTCATTGTTTTATCAGGTTCTTGATTTAAAGTGATGACTTATGTTGAGTATTTTAAGACAATAATTTGAGGCTCTTCTTTGAATGTCTAAAGGTTCATTTATTTAATCTTTCACGTATTATGTAAAGTCATGCGAGTCATAGTAGTCAGGCCAAGGATTCGCTTGGGGATAAAAAATGGTTCTTGAATTCAGTCACGTCCAAGGTGTAGGCTCGGGTCGTGACAACCTCTTTAAGGGAACATAGTACCCTTTATATAGACATGAACTAGGGTTTAGAATTAAGCAGCCTCCAATAATCCTAATTGGAATTGAACACACTTTGTAGAGTCTCAACTCGAATTAAACACATCTTTTAGAGTCCCACAAAATTTCAATGTCTACAACCGGACCGTATAGTTAGGTAAAGTTCTTTACAAAAAAATTAACAAGAATAAATGTGTAATTAACTATTTTAATACATGTATAATTAATATTCACATAACTTATTCCACCTTCTACCCCGTATAATTTATACATATATTTCCTCATAAGTTATCTTTGTATTAATTATGTAGGATTACAAAAAATACAATCAAACACCATATAAAAATAATATATGAATAACTTTTATACAACATATGGAATCCAACCAATCAAACATGGTATAGGTTATGTTGACATTTATACCTAATATAAAACGTTTACCAAACATACTAAAACTAATAGAACACATATGTGTTCTAAAAATGATTGTTTCACTTCTCTTTGAGAAAGAAACTACAAGTTCGTCTGTTATGACCTTCATGTCCACAACGTCCACAATTGTTTGTTCTTGTTGTTAGCTTTTCACCTGGATTTTTTTCCATTGCTTTCCTTGGTCATCCATGCATTCTTTTGTATTTGGGTGACGACACAATTTCATCTAAAATATCTTTTGGAATCGACCAATCTTCCTTATCTGACATTGGAATCAATGAAACTTCACATGTGTTTGCTAATGCGTCTGACTTGTAGTAATTAGAACAGTAGGGATGCATGTTAGTAACAAGTACATTACAAATCAGCAGTTTCTTATAAATCATTAAAAAATAAGCTATAATATTTCACAAACATACCATGATATATAAATAATAATGTATCATCTCTATTTTAGAGTAGGGATAGGATATAATTTGTTCCTTACTCTATGAGATTCTTAAATTTTTTTATTACTTTTTAGACGTACCTCTACCCATTCTCAAGCCCACTACAAACAACCTCTCACACTTCCTAACTGGTACATCTACACATATCCGCTTCATATGTCTGAACTATCCGAGTCTCACTTTCTACATTTTTCCTCTATGAGTTCTACTTCCACATTGTCCTAAATAACTTCACTTTGAATATTATCTCTCTTGTACGCCACACATGCACCTCAACATTCTCATCTCTTCCACTCTTATTTTATAGACATGAAAACTCTTGACTAACCAACATTCTACCTCATATTATATAATCGGTTCAATCATCAGTCTGTATAACTTACTTTTCTATATAACACATTTTTATCTCACAAGACGTCATATATGAACCTTCATTTCATCCACCCTGTCCAATATGATATGTAATATATTTTTCAATCTTCTCATATACCTTGAATTACTGAATCTAAGTACTTGAAACTTCTTTCTTAGGGAAGGGTTGTGCGTTAGTACCTACGTCCATGTCCGTTATAGGAGACACATCATTTTTTTTGGTAATTAGAAATTTTATTAATCACCAAAATAGTAGTTACAAAGCTAAGCCAACGACACTCTACTATCTCACTAAAAAAGTAAACAAAGACAACATCACATTCTAAAAACTACATTTATCTAGGAATAGTCTGGCTGCTTTATTAGCTCTAACACAACATACACATGCTATTCTTCTGGCTATATTCTCCATTGTGGTCTCATGCTTCTCAAAATTTCTTGTATTCCTCTCCTTCCATAGTGCATATATGTACTCTGCATAGATCAATCTCAGGGCCTGTGCTTGAGGGTTTTTCCCTTTAGTCTTTACTATGATCCATTGTTGACTGACAATAACATTACTGCTGGAGTTTTGATTTATCCATTGGAACAACCTCCTCCACAGCGTGCGAGCAAATATTCAATCATAGAACAAATGATCTCTTGTTTCTTCTTCTTGATTGCACATAACACATACAGGTTCCACTTGCATTCTCCATTTCAACATTCTATCCTTTGTGAGGAGCCTATTTTGAGCCTGCAGCCATAATGTAAAGATTGCTTTTGGCCTTGCTGAGTTACAACAAATAAGATTTCTCCATTCAACTTTGAAAAATTGCCAAGAATTTGTTTATAAGCTTGTCTAATCATACTTTTCTTCCCCACAGCTACATTATGTAGTATATGCAACATCTTTTTTGTCCCCAGAATCTTTCTGGCTATCCAACAAGCTTGAGCAGGAACTCTGACCTCTTCCATACTTTGGCCTTTGATGTAATAACTGTGAATCCATTTTATCCATAGCCTATCTTGCTTTTGTTCTATATCCCAACACATTTTAATAGGGCTGCTTTGTTCTAAACTTTTAAATTCACCATGTTAAGCCCTCCAGTAGACTTTGGTGTACACATCTTGTCCCATGAAACAAGTGCTCTCTTTGTGATCACATTTGCTCCTGACCATATCTAACTTCGACAATAAGCTTGAATTATTTTCATCACTTTTGCTGGTAGCACAAATATTTGAGTCCGATATGCTTGAACTCCAAATATCATTGTCCTAACTAGTTGTACTCTCCCTGCATAAGATAATTTCTTTGCTGTCCAGAAGGAGATTTTTGCCACAATTCTATCAATCAAAGGTTGCCATTGAACAATGCTGAGTTTCTTAGTGGCCAAAGGAACCCCTAGGTATCTAAAAGGCAGTTCACCAAAACTATAACCCAAGTCCTACTGAATTTGATTCTGAACCATACCTGAGACCCCTCCAAAATACATAGCACTTTTTGATAGATTATCTTGCAATCCCGAGGCTGTTGTGAACACAGTAAACTTCTTCTGCAATATGTGAATAGATTCTAGATCTCCTCTTGCAAATATCAGTAGATCATCTACAAAGCTTAGGTGAGTAAGCTTAAGCCTGCTGCATTTTGGATGGTATTTGAACTGCTTCTGATTTGCCAAGTCATTTAAATTTCTGCTCAAATACTTCTTGACTATAGCAAACAAAAATGGAGACATAGGATCTGATTGCCTTAATCCTCTAGCTGCCTCAAAAGGTTTGGTCAGTTCTCCATTGATTAAAATTGAGTAAGAAATAGTGGTTACACATTGCATTACCCAATCTATAAATCTTTTAGGAAATCCCAATCCTTCCATTACTTGCTCTAAGTTCCTCCAGTCTACAGTATCATATGCTTTTTGAATATCCACCTTTATCATACATCTAGGTGATACATTTTTCCTAATGTATGCATGTACTAGTTCATGTGCAAGAATGATGTTGTCTGCCCCTTTATCATTCGATTAGCCAACACCTTTGCTATGATTTTATATAATACAGTACATCAAGCTATGGGTCTATATTCTCTAATGCTTGATGGATTTGGTACCTTAGGCAGCAAAGTAACAGATGTACAATTAACAGCTTTGTATAGTTTGTCAGTCTTTAAAAACTCCCTTACTGCATCATTGATGTCATGCTTGATTATTGGCCATGCCTTCTTATAAAAAACAACATTGTATCCATCTACACCTGGAGTCGTATCATCCCCTATTGAACATAATCCATCATAAATTTCCTTCTCAGTTACCTCTGCACATAAAGTCAGTTGTTGAGTGTGATTCAAAGTTGGTCCTTTCCTCATGACAGCCCTACTCACAACAGTAATATTTGTCATTGCAGTTCTCATTAGAGATTGGTAAAATGTGATTATCTCTTTTCGAATTTCCTCAGGTTCCACAATTTTTGCACCAGCTACAGTTGTGAGTTCAACAATCTGCTTCCTATGTCTCCTCTCTTTAATCATTGTTGTGAAGTATTTATTATTTGAGTCCCCCAATTTAATCCACATTGCCCTGGACTTTTGTTGGTTAATGCTCCCTTCAATATTTGTCCACTTTTCTAACTGAATTAACAAATCTTTCTCTTCCAATGCCAAGCTATCAGTATACTTTATGGAGAGGTTCAACTGTACTACGTTTAAAGTACTCTTGATGTGTTGTATCCTCTCAGTAGCACCTCTATAATTATTATCATTCAACTCTTTGATATAGGGCTTCAATTCCTTTAATTTGTGCCAAATGCACCTTAATTTATTACCTGGTAGGCTGCCTGGCCAACTTATTTGCACTATTAAGACAAATTCATCATGTCTTGCCCATACATTAAAGAATCTAAAAGGGATTTGAGTGTTGCTTGATTTTAATTTAATATCCAACAGCATAGGGGAGTGATCTGATATATGAGGCAGTTTGTATTCTACCACCAACTGCCCATATTGCATCATCCATTCATCATTTCCTATTGCCCTGTCTAGCCTGCTATATATTCTATCCGATCCCAGTTGTTTGTTCGACCATGAGTAAACTTCTCCTTTCCAAAGTAATTCATTTAAGAACAAGTCTTGTACACAATCTGCAAAATCCTTTAATTCAGCCCTTGTGACAAGAGCTCCATAAAGTCTATCTTGATTATGCAAAAGAGCATTAAAATCTCCCCACACAAGCCAAGGTTGAGGACTAACCAAGGACCTGATGTCATACCACAAAGCTTTCCTCTATTCTATAGTATTGTATCCATAAACCACAGTCATACAACAATCTATCTTCTTGTTCTACTCAGGACTTTACAGCGGACATATTGTGCACCTTGAGCTAATAAAGTTACTTCAAAAACTTTCATCCCACATTATCCAGATTCTCCTATTTAAAGCACTTGCATAATTGTGTATCAAACTCCAGTCAGAAGCTATTCTTTGGGATATAACATCCACCTTATTCATCTTTACTCTAGTTTCTACCAGCCCAACTAGTTTTATATGATTTTCCGTTATACAAGTATTTAACTCTTTTTGCTTATATTTCTTATTAATACCCCTTACATTCCATACTAACCAAGTCATCAATTATTGGAGGAGGTGCCACCTCCATCATTAGGAAATGGTGATGCGGCTAACACAATTACTGTGGGTAGTAAAACTTCAAAACCATTTTGCACAGATATGATTTGTGCATAACTCTTAATTGTTGGACTCCCTGGATTACTTGTAGTTGTTTGCTTATCTCTGGTGGGCACTGGTGTAAACTCAACAGTTTCTGATCTATGTTGCACTGGTATTGCCTGTACCTTCTCATGTATCTTGTCTGGCTCCTGGATTACAGTCTCCTTAGGTCTCCAAATCTTTTTTGGAGGTGGGTGTTGTCTTTTTTGTTGTTGTTGTTCTTGTTGCTTAATCCTTCTCTTGTGACAATTATGTCATACCATCAAACATTCTTCACAATATTCAGGTTTCCATTCATATGCTACCATCTGTTGAAAAGCCTGCCCCTGCGCATCTATAACTGTTATCTCATTAGGCATTGGCTTTGTGACATCCACCTCTATCAACATTCTTGCATAAGAGACCCTTGTTTGTTTGGTAGTGCACTCATCAGCAAATAGTGGGATTCCTACTGCACTTGCAATTCTGCCCAAGGAGACACATCATTGAACTTATCTAGATATATTCAACTTTTGGTCCTACTCAACTTGACTTTTTTTTACTTTAGGGCGTGTCTCCAAACTTTCAACTTTGTGTTAAATATGCCTCGATCGCGTCTCATCAATCAGTACTATGTCATTTGTAAGCAACATGCACCAAGACACTCCCCTGCCCCCAAATGTGCATGTTAGCACACAACCATCGCCAATGCAAATTAAAAATAGGCTAAAAGTGGATCCCTCATTCAACCCCATCACGATTGAAAAGTGTTCTAAGTCACCTCCCACAGTCTTAACTCGAGTCTTATTACCATCATATTTCCAAAGAACCTCCATTGCGACTTTGTCGTAAACTTTTTTGAGGTTTATGAACATATACAAGTCCCTCTTCTTATTCCTATATTGCTCTACCAAGCTCCTTACAAAGTAAATGACTTACGTAGTCAATCATCCGACATGAAACCGAATTGGTTCTCTGAAATAGACACACTCCTCCTCACCCTCACTTTCACTACTCTCTCCCAAACTTTCATAGTGTGGTTTAACAGCTTGATACCTCTATAATTATGGCAATACTAAATATCACCCTTATTGATGTACAACTGGATCATCATACTCCACCTCCATTCTTTGGAAATCTTTGTTGTCCTAAGAATGACATTAAACAATCTGTTGAGTCATCCAAGCCTGCCTTGCTCGTGTTCTTCTACAATTCCATCGAGATTTCCCCTGGTTCGATTGCTTTTACCTTGTTCATCTTACGCATAGCCCCATCCACTTGCTCAATATTTGAAAGATCTGTACAAAATGAAATGCCTCTCTTATTGGACCCGTTCCACACGAGTACCCAAAGCAAATGAAGGATCAATGTAACATTGGAGCATGTTGGTACGACAGTAGATAACCTTGGGAAATGAAGTTGATTTTTCCATCCTCTGTCCACAAGTTTGACTAATCCGGATTCACATCCAGTAGGGTCCATTGAGGGATAGCACTCCCTACACCAAGGATTTTGCGACACTCCGCATGTGTGCATATTTCGATTAAAATTATGTTGAACACAACTCTAGATATGTAATCCAAAGTTCATTTGCACCAAACTGGAAACTTTTATACTCTTATAGCAGTGACAATTGAAGTATTAAAAATGTGTCATTATCGGTTTTATCCAATACTAGGAGAAACACGGTACAGTTTACCATGAAAATTTGCAAATCTGTTACCGTGCAACTCCCTTCTCAATGGCAAACCACGCTCTAATGTTAACTATAACAACCACAGACATGGATATTCTTCATCAAAAACAATAAGAGCTATAGATATATATATATATATATATATTTGTGAAATCTTGAGATTGAATCCTCCTCTATTTCCATAACTTGACCGAACTGTCATGACTTGCAGAGCCAACCATTCCAGTCGCCGGTGACTGTGCTAGGGCAGCGATAATGTTCTCATGTGCTGGAACCGTCATGCTTTTGTTCTCAACCATGTCCCACAGCTCCAGGGACTGCAACATAAATTTACAAAACAGCAGTGAAGTGTTGAGCATTGTCACTAAACAGTAAAAAGTGTATGAACATGAAGTAGTCTATCAAACGCAATTACCCTCATTCCTCCAATCACCAACAGAGCAGGATAACTAGGATGAAAAACGCACGAGTGGAACTGATTCCCAGTAGAACTTAGCTCATGAATGCAGTCACCAGTGGCCAATGACCAAACTTTGACAGACTCCTCACTAACTGATGCCAGTAACTCACCGTTGAGATCCCAACACAGGTAGTTCACTACTCCAGGATGGCCCTATAAGCAAACACTGATATATAATGTCGAGAATGACAGGCAAAATATATTAAATAAACTCAAAGTCATCTAGCACGAAAACAAACCTGGAAAGAATTAATTTGCCTGTCATTTTCGACATCAAAGACGGAAACCATCTTATCTGAAGCGGCAGCCAACAAACGCCCAGTCATTGGTTGAAACCTCACTTGCGCGCTTCCTCCTTGCTACAAACAGAGAGAAATGAAGTTGAAGTTAGCTCAATACGAATCTACTACTGCAAAGTAGGTTTATACATAACAGTAAGTAACATTAAAAAGCAAACCTTGGACACCCGAGTACATGAAAATGGACTAATACTCCAGTAGCGAATTTCATTGTTGCTATCGCAGAAACAGAATAGGTCGTTCTTTTTAGGATGAAAATCCAACGACATAACATGATAACTATGTCCCGTGTAAGCATGCAAACAATAGCTAGGCTGCAAATAAAAGTTCAGCAATGGATTGTTTAGTATGAATTTGTTTAACATTTGATTTATTGAAAACATGCAACTGTAGCTAAGGCCTTACAACTACATCTCAGAGTTTTTAAACAAGAAAAAGGCAAAAAAAATAATGAAAAGATCTGAAGTTCCAACAGAAAATATAAAAATAATTACATTGGTTGCGTCCCATAATCTCACAGACTTGTCAAATGAAGCAGTTGCAAGTTGAGAAGAATTAGGCCGGAAGCGGATATCTGTAATCAAGTACTGATGTTCCTCAGGGGTGGTCTCTGTTTGTAGAGTATCCATGTTCCAAAGAACAGCCTGATGCATACATAGGAAATGTTTCATAATTTACAATTTCTTAGATGAATAATGAAGTAAAATAGAGAATAGAACCTACAATCACATATCATAGAACGAAATAAAACAGTAATTCGATTATTTATGCTAAAGACATTAGATATTCTGGAGCAGCCTACCTTCTTGTCATGTCCAGCACTAGCAAGTAACTTCCCATCTGATGAGAAATGACAGCAAGTCACTTTATTTCTCGTGCGTATACAACCAACTTCACCAAAGGAGAAACCTGAGATGAATCGTTTAAGTTAATAATTTTTCGACCAAAAAGAAAGACAATAGAGCTTTTATAAGTCCAATTGTGAGATTATTTTACCTTTTGAAGATTCAGGCTTGTGCTCAGCAAGAGTTTGCTTCAATGATCCATAGATGTTTCCATCTCCCCCGTCTTGTGACAGAAATGATTCCACATTATCAATGTCTCCAAAAGGCTCTAAGTCATCCTGTACAACAGAAGTCATGTTGAGCATTATACGATTTAAGATAGTAAAAAACACTTCCCAGGTCATGGCATAATTAGCATATTAAACTGTGAATTTATATGGAAACTAAATACTTCATTCACAAATATGAAAGTGGATATTTAGAAGAAAAAAAATGCAAACAAACATTTGCATGAAAACCTGAAAGAATTACCAGCTGATTTGTAGAGGATGCAATACCGCCAGTTCCCTCTCCATACATTATCAAACCTTTTGACATGCTAGTCATCCCATCACCTGGGGTATGAGTTGATTGTGGTGAACTTGGTGAAGGGCCAACTGTGTTACCAGTGCCAGTACTATTAGCATGTCCAGAAGACGAATGTTGCTTCCTTTTTCTGTTGGTCTGGAAAAAAAGTAAGAAGATGGATGAACTACTCGTTGGACTGATTAGATAATTTATTTTTCAGGAAACCAAAACATTAAAAAGGAAAAAGAAAAGATGGAAATTTCCGACTGCAGAAAGAGAAGGAAGGTAAGGCAGGAACAGATATCACTTGTTAACAATAGTTGATGTCGCATGAGTTTGATGATATCAAATTCAGATAAAAAAACAGTTTTTTTTACGCTTTCCTTAAGCTAACCTGTTGCAGTTGTTGCTGTTGTTGCTGCTGCTGCTGCTGCTGCAACTGGTCCTGTTGTTGAGATGAAGAGTGCTGCATTTGGGACATTTTCATCTGTTTAAGACAGGTATATAGTATAAGCACTTTAAACTTTAGCCATTATACGAATTGGAATAAAATAACATAGACCCTTCCACAGAAACAGACATTATCATTTACAAACAAAATGTCTAAGCCTCAAAATAGTTGTGCAGTGTAACAGACAAAAAATAGTATAGTTGACGCCCAAAAGCAAAATCTATTCTCGACTCTAGGAGATTCGAGTTAACCTTTGGGGAATTCGACTGTACTGGAGAGCAAATGGATCCATCATTTCTTGGGGGCTGACCATCTTTGGCATTAAAGTTCCCTCTAGGTAATCCACCAAACCCATAATTAGGTGAGTTTCCAAGGTTACCTTGGGCTTGAGCTTGAGCTAGGACCTGTTGTTGTTGTGATGCCAAAAGAAATTGATTTTGGGTCTGTAAGTTGGGTTTTTGTACTTGCAAACCCAAGCTAGGCCTTACCTGGTCAATTCCCTGAACATATCATGAGCAGAGCAACCGACTATGCACGTCAAAAATTCAGTACACTAAAAGCAGCGATGACCAAAAGTAATAGGTAACTTACTGTTAAAGGCCAACCCTTCAATGGTAGACCAGTACCACCTTGGTTCAACCCTGAAGAACAAGGAGTAAATATAAGGACTAAATTGCCCAAGTAAGATCATCTTCAATATAATTGACATACAAGTACTCAGAAAAGACAGGAAAAAACTAAACAGACTCATCAGAAAGAGAAAATGAGACAATAGGAAAAGGGGAGTTTCAAGAAAGTTGAGCTGGAAAAATACAAATCCTAAAACAAGCCAATAAACAGAAAAAGGCAAAGAGACAATTTATTTGTGCTCACATAAAGAAGACCAGTTCCAGTACTTTCCACCCATAAACTGTAATATATTGCTGCTAAAGACAGATGAATGAAGCTTGAGATGTGATACAGACAATTACCAAAAGTGAAACGTCATAAATATAAAAGAAAAAGAATTGGATTCCAAGTACATTGGCAGTGTCTTAGGGGAAAGTAGAAACCTTAAGAAGAAGCTTTTAATATATAGTCTAGCAATGCTTAATAATTTGTCGTGAACTTCAAACAGCAAAAAATGAAATTTTCCATGATATCATTCAACAATTCAAAGAACTCAGATTTGAAAGACAATGACGGAGTTCCATAAAACTTCACATGATTAAGTGTCTTAGGGGAAGATGAGCAGGTTTTCAGAAAAAACCATGCATCATATCAAAGATAAACAAAGATAATTAGGTGAAATCACTACTAAAAAGTGCATTTCATAAAAATGGATATATTTTCCATTTGAAATTATTAGTAATAGGTGGACAAAGAATGTCAATCAGAAAACGTATCTCTATTTTTTTTATGCTGAAAATAATTCTTTTGTAGTAATACCTGCACCAAGACCAGCCTTTGACTGAAGAATCGCTTGCCCATAAATTGATGAAGGATCCATGGGCAAGGACTTGTGAGTGCCACCCAAGTTCACTTCCCCTTTAATATCCTACATAGTTGAAATAGGTATCGCCTTTAGCTTGGTAAAAGAAGACGAAATACCGAGTATTGAACAAAGACAAGATATCCTGTCTAGTAACTAGAACTAAGAGCTCATGTAGTTACAGTTGCCAGCTGAGGCCGTCCTTGTATTTGCTGCAACATGTTCCCTGAATTTCCTTGTACCAACTGGCTGAATCAACAGAGAAGAAATAGAGATACAAATGATTCAAAGCATGCAACAAATAGTTACGTGTTGTGTAAAATAATGCAATAAAATATGGAACAGTTGCACCAACCATACCCTTGATGATTAGTTGCTGACTTTAGAAGTGCCATCCTATTGGGATCAATAAGTGCTGAAGATGTTTCCGAGTCCATGGACTGAGGGTGCTTCATTCGTTCCTCGTACATTTTCATTGCCAATACACTGGCAGATGGCTGCCCCATCATACCTTCGGAGTTGATAGCATTTATAGGACCACCATGAGGGGAATGATTTGGATCCCTTCGCTGGAACTGTGCATTTCGTTGTTGCATGAGTTGCAACTGCTGCATTTGTAACTGCTGTTGATGCTGATGCTCTCTTGCTTTCATTTGTTGAGTCTAAAATAGAAGGAAATGCTTCAAAATTGGTACGAAATGTGTAACGCTTCTTTTAAGTAATTTGTGTCAAGGGTCATTGCTTAAGTTCAACAAACCTCTATGTATGCTGCTGCTGCCTCGGAATGTTTTTCATTTGTCCTTGCAATGAAAATGTCCCAAAACACAGACCACCATTCAAAAAGAAATCCTCCAGGTGCATCAATAGCTATAAAAGTAGGAACCAGAAGATCAAAACATAGATTCACATCAAGAAATAAGAATAAAACATGTCAAAAGTTATACAGATGACTACCCTTGGAACGTAAAAAGAAATTTAAACGTAGAGCATCATCTAACATCATTACCTACAGGATCAGTAGCAACCTTTCCTTCTGTCATGAAAGCTTTTGCAGAATTATGCAGCTTTCGTTTCAGCAGATAGTCATGAATGTAAACATCCAGCCTAGAAAATTTAACAAGAGGCAAAAAAAATAAGGACGAAAATCAACAATATTACAAATGAAAACAAATAATATCCCCATCCTGAAAATTTGTCTCGCACTATTATTTATTTGGCAAGTCAAAACAATTTATCCTTTAACTTTTCAAAAAAACAGTAAACAAATTGTAATCTTTTGAAGTTCCTTAATGTAGTGAGGGTTAGATAATTGATCCTCATCCACCACTCCTTGTAAGGAATAATCTTCCTTTTCCATCCGCTCTATCCAACAATAGTTGTTCACGGTTGACTTGACATATATCTTCAGAAACAATAAATAACAAGGATAATATTACTACTATATTACACTTTTAATATATTAAATTTAATGCTTTAGAAAATATATTAGATATTGAATAGTAAGAGCCACAAAAGAGAGTAAATTATCTCTTGATTTTTCAAATCGGACAACGTGCACAAGTAAAAATAGACGGAGTGAGTAGAAATATTGTTCCTGTATTATTATCAAGCATTGGACCAGACCATTAATCTTACAATCTACTCATAATCATTTATAGAAAGTAAAAACATGAACAACTAACTATAAAACAAAAAGAAGAACAATCAATTCGCTACATACATCTTATCTGCTTCCCAATTACTCTGCGCCATTAGTCAAACAACAGCACAATCGACTCGCGATTTCACTGAGCTGCAAGCAAAAACACAGCTTCAGACAAGTTTCCACTATTAAAACAGAAGTGAAAGTGATTATACCAATTACAATTATTCCAGCATTTCTGATCAAAAAACAGATTTCCTGGACAAGAATCAGCTCCCAAAAACGAAAGAAATAACAACAAAATCAAGATCTCCGTCAGCAAAATCCTTGTTTTGGATTCACTAATCAATCAAACATTGAACAAGTGGATCCAGTATATAAACGAAGATCATTCACTCCAATTTTCTCGTAGATAATCTGAATTTAATTTAATTATTGAAGTAGATGAAATTCATCTTGAGATGAACTTAAACATCCACACACACAAGAATTTGACAAAAAAATTCTCAACTTTTGAAGAGGAGAGAGAAAGAGGACAAAAAAATATCAGGACAGCCTTGTCCAGTAACTATCCGAGCCTTAGCTACGGAGAAGCTTTAACTCTTGCTTTAATTATAGGTCTAGTGTTAGGTTCGGTAACAACTGTTGCTTCTTTAACATGTGATTCGCTGATTCCCTAAAACACTACTACTTCACACATTTGTTGTTTCCTTACTCTGAAAAATATTATTTCTCTTTCCGTTTACTTTTACATGTCACTATTTGACTTGACATATTTATTAAAAAAAGAATTATTGATATAGATATTTTACCAAACTATTCCTATTAAATGATGTTTAGTATTATGTCTTAAAAAATATTTTGAAGAATAAGTATTTAATGCGGAGGGGTAAAATAATGAAAAAAATAATTATATTTTCTTGAAATGTCAAAAGTGACAAGTAAAAATGAAAATCTATATTAGAAATAAGCGACAAGTAAAAGTGAACAGAGGAAGTATTTTGGCGGAATGATCTGAAACTCATATACTTAACTTCGTTTGTTAGTTAAACCCTCATATTTATCAGTTTGTCAATTGAACACTTAAATCCATTGGAACACAATATTTTAAACTCTTTTTTTTTATTTGACTAGTGTGTGTACAATTGATTACACGTGAAATTTCCACGTTATTTTTTAATAAACACGTATGAAAATACATGTTAAAAAAATAAAATAAAAAATAATTAGTCCACTTTTACAATTTATGAAAAAATTTAAGGCATGTTCTTCATATCTGCTCACAAATTGAGCATCAAAAGTTATGTCAAATAAATAAAATTCTTTCCGATTTAACTTAAAAATCAACTACAAGTCCACCAACACAACCCAACGAATCTCAATCATAATTTTAAATTAATTTAACTAATTTACAAGACTTATTTGTTGTTCCTCAAGATTTCTCTAACTTATCCATGGAGTTTTAAATTTTTCAATATCCACCAATCACCCTTCATGTTAACCAATACTTACATCTCTTCTTCGAGCCAACTAACACAAATAACAATCTCAATATTTTTAGACAAAAATTTAGAAAGGTTAGAAATGGGGGCAGGACAAAGTGATTAGGATGGAGGGTTGATTTGTAGCAAAAGAGAAGTGTGGGTTGAGGAGGAAGAGGAGGAGAATAGTGGGTGGTGGTGATGCAGCTCAGAATGCTCAATCGAATTGTAAGCTACCTAGAGACAACCTAAAGAGCAAATGTACATAATTGCTTTTGAGTTGCTTTCTCAAGAATTTCATATTTATGAAAGAAAAGAAAAAAATGTTAATCCCCTAATCTCAATCTATATAGAAATACAAATATTATGGAGGGAAAGTTAGTTATAGTTGTAACTAACTAATGGACTGCTTCCAATTGTAACTAACTTCTTGACAACATGTGCCAACTACTCCTAACTAATTATGAATTAACTACAACAAATGTAGTAAATCAATACAAAGTAAAATAGGATCATATCAATAGATCCTTGACCTGACGGATCAAAAAGTGGAAAGACCTGGGTGAAGGATTGATAGTCTTCCCAGGTGCTATCTTCAGGGCCCGAGTTGAGCCATTGGATCACTAGTTGAGTGATAACATGTTCATTCTTTGGAATTATTCTCTTATCCAAAACCTTCTCAGGGTAGAGCAGTACCAGCAGCAGAAGTCACCACAGGTAAAGTCATAGAAGCAGGTTGAGAACCAATTTTCTTCTTCAGTTGAGAGATGTGGAAAGTGGGATGAAGTTTAGCAGCAGAAGAAAGGGCTAAGGTATAAGCAACCGCTCCCACCTTTGCCAGAATTTCAAAGGGACCAAAGAACTTTGCTGATAGCTTTTTACTAGAGTGAGGTTTCAAGGACAACTACATATAAGGCTTCAATTTGACATAGACCCAATCTCCCACATCATAAGACCTAGTTGTCCTTTCTTTATAAGCTTGTGCTTTAATTCTGGTCTGAGCCCTGAGCAAATGAGATTTGAGAGCTCTTAAGGTAGCCTCCCTAGCTTAAAAACTTCTAACCACCAAGTCCAATTGTGAATCAAAGGGTAAATAAGGTAAGAGAGAAGAGGTTTTTGGACATACACAACTTCATATGGAGACATGTTAATGGATGAGTGGTGAGATGTGTTGTACCACCATTTAGCAAGAGCTAACCACTTGGGGCCAGTTATGGTTCTCGAGTGCCAGTCCCGCCCAGGATGTAGGCTCAGGGCGTGACAAACTTGGTATCAAAGCACAGAGTTCAAGAGTCCTAGAGAGTCTATGAAGTCGTGTATGTAGAGTCCTGATTATCGGTGTGAAGCGCGCCACATCTATAATTAGGAGGCTGTGACACTTAGGAAAATTATTTCACTTCTTTCACACTCATTTCGTGTGTTAGAGTTTGATCTCTAAAAAATTTCCTTCTAATTCGTACTTGCGCATGTTTTCAGATAATCATGCCTCCACGAAGAGCTGTCAGAGGTCATCCTGCTAGGCGTAATGTTGAGGAGCAAGGGGTACCCAATGCACCTGAAGTGCAACCCCAAGGAGAAGTTACCAATGCTGAGTTCCATAAGGCCATCCGGATGTTGAGCCAAGTTGTGACCAACCAAGATGGGAAACAAAGAGGAGCTAGATAGGAAGTGACTGATACTTTGAGGATCCGTGAGTTCTTGAGGATGAATCCTCCAAGTTTCACGGGTTCAAATACTACTGAGGATCCAGAGAGTTTTGTTGAGGAACTTAAGAAGGTATTTGAGGTTATGCATGTTGTCGATACTGAGCGAGTTGAAATAGTTGCATATCAACTGAAAAATGTTGCTAGGACTTGGTTTGACTAGTGGAAAGAGGGTAAAGTTGAGAATGCACCAACTGCGACTTGGGCATGTTTTGAGGAGGCCTTCTTGGGGAGTTTCTTCCCCCGAGAACTAAAAGAGGCTAAGGTATGAGAATTTCTTACCCTTAAGCAGGATTCCTTGAGTGTTCATGAGTATGGGTTGAAGTTCACCCAGCTATCATGTTATGCTCCGGAGATGATTGTGGATATGATGAGTAGAATGAGTATGTTTGTTGCTGGGTTGTCCCGTCAATCAAGCAAGTAAGGCAGGGCAGCGATGCTAATTGGGGACATGGATATATCAAGGTTGATGGTCTATGTGCAGCAAGTTGAAGAAGAGAAGTTGAGGGATAGAGAGGAATTCAGAAATAAGAAGGCTAAGACAGGGAATGAGTCCGGGCAGCAGAAAAGTAATGTGAACCGTTCGTCCTTTCAGCAAAAGCAAAAGGGATCTGCTCCATCATCTACTAGTGCACCTATACCTAGAAACAAATGTGAGTATAATGGTCAGAATTTGCAGAACTTCAGAGCTAGACCTGTCTCAAGGTAGTGTGGCACAAAGAGGTAACTGGGCTCATGCATGTACTAAGTGTGGTAGAACCCATCCAGGTAAGTGTCATGATGGCCAATCAGGTTGTTTCAAGTGTGGACAAGAGAGTCAATTCATGAAAGAGTGCCCTAAGAATAGGCAAGGTAGTGGAAATCAGGACAATAGAGCCCAATCTTCATCAGTTGCTCCACCAGCCAGGGTTCCACTAGAGGAGCTACTTTCGGTACTGGTGGTGGAGCAAACTACCTCTATGCGATACTAGTAGTCATGAGAAAGAAAATTCTCCAGATGCTATCACTGGTATGATCAAAGTCTTTACTTTTGATGTTTATGCTTTGCTAGATCCAGGAGCAAGTTTATATTTTGTAACCCCTTATGTTGCAAATAAGTTTGATGTTATTCCTGAGAAACTCTGTGAACCCTTTTTTGTTTCTAAACCTGTTGGGGAATCTATTCTAGCCGAGCGAGTATATCGTGATTGTGTCATTTCCATCCATCACAAAGACACCATGGTTGATTTAATTAAGTTAGACATGGTACATTTTGATGTCATTCTAGGTATGGACTGGTTTCATGCCTATTATGCGTCAATAGATTGTAGAACTCGAGTTGTCAAGTTTCATATTCCTTATGAGTCAGTCATATAGTGGAGTAGTAGTTCAGCAGTGCCTAAGGATCGTTTCATTTCATACTTTAAGGCAAGAAAGTTAGTTTCCAAGGGGTGTGTCTATCACTTAGTCTGAGTTAATGACTCTAGTGTTGAGATACCTCCTATTAAGTCAGTTTTTATAGTAAAAAAGTTTCCAGAAGCCTTTCCAGATGATCTACCAGAGTCCCTCTTGAGAGAGAAATAGACTTCGATATACATATTTTTTTAGATACTCGTCATATCTCTATTCTGCTTTATAGAATGGAACCAGCAGAGTTGAAAGAACTTAACGAACAGTTGAAAGATCTACTTGATAAGGGTTTCATTCGACCAAGTGTCTCACCTTGGGGCGCTCCAATCTTATTTGTGAGAAAGAAATATGGTTCCCTTAGAATGTGTATAGATTACCGCCAATTGAACAAGGTTACCATCAAGAATAAGTATCCTCTTCCAAGAATTGATGATCTTTTCTATCAACCTTAGGGTGAATCTTGTTTTTTCGAAAATAGACCTCAGATATGGCTACCATCAGTTGAAAGTAAGAGAGTGTGATATTCCCAAGACAGTATTCAGGATCCGCTATGGTCATTATGAGTTTCTGGTCATGTCGTTCGGTTTGACTAATGCACCTGCAATGTTCATGGACCTTATGAATAAAGTTTTCAAACCTTATTTAGATATATTTGTTATCGTCTTCATTGATGACATACTAATCTATTCAAGGAATGAAGAAGATCATGCTAGCTATCTCAGAATAGTTCTTCAGACTTTGAAAGATAAGGAGTTATATGCTAAGTTCTCTAAATGTGAGTTTTGGCTTGAGTCTGTTGCATTCTTGGGTCACATAGTTTTCGGTGATGGAATTAGAGTTGATACCCAAAAGATAGAGGCAATGCAGAATTGGCCTAGACCCACATTTCCAACTGATATTAGGAGTTTCTTGGGTTTGGATGGCTATTATAGAAGGTTCGTAGAGGGGTTCTCATCTATTTCATCCCCTTTGACCAAGTTGACTCAGAAGACAGTAAAGTTTCAATGGTCTGAAGATTGTGAGAAAAACTTTCAGGAATTGAAAAAGAGGTTGACTACTGCCCAGTATTGACCTTACCAGAAGGTACTCATGGTTTTGTGGTGTACTGTAATGCATCTAGAGTTGGTTTGAGTTGCGTGTTAATGCAGAATAACAATGTTATAACTTATGCCTCCAGTCAGTTGAAAGTTCATAAGCCCAACCCATGATTTAGAATTGGTTGTTGTAGTATTTGCGTTGAAAATATGGTGCCATTATCTTTATGGTGTTCATGAGAACGATCACAAGAGCCTTCAATATGTGTTTACTCAGAAAGAGCTTAATCTCAGACAAAGGATGTGATTAGAATTACTCAAGGATTATGACATGAGTATTCTTTACAACCCAGGTAAGGCTAATGTTGTTGCTGATGCTTTTAACAGGTTGTCTATGAGTAGTACCGCCCATGTTGAGGAAGAAATGAGAAATTTAGTGAAAGATGTGCATAGACTTGCACGCTTAGGAGTCCGACTGATGGATTCCACAGAAGGAGGAGTAATGGTGATAAATGAGGCTGAATTATCATTAGTGTCAGAAGTAAAAGAGAAGCAAGACCAAGATCCCATTTTTCTTGAATTAAAGGCAAATATTCATAAGAAAAAGGTACTGGCTTTTGAACAAGGGGGAGATGGCATTTTGAGATATCAAGGTAGATTGTGTGTACCAATGGTGGATGGACTCCAAGAGAGGATCATGGAGGACGCTCATAGCTCCAGATATTCCATTCATCCGTGTTCCATAAAGATGTATCGCTATTTGAAAAAAGTCTATTGGTGGAGTAATATGAAGAAGGGCATTGCTGAATTTGTTGCTAAGTGCCTGAATTGCCAACAAGTTAAAGTAGAGCATCAAAGGCCCGATGGTTTGGCCCAGAATATAAAACTTCCGGAATGGAAGTGGGAGATGATTAATATGGACTTGATCACAGGTTTACCAAGGTCTCGTAGCCAGCACGATTCTATTTGGGTGATTATCAATAGAATGACAAAATCAACCCACTTTTTGTCGGTAAAGACTACCCATACAGTAGAGGATTATGCCAAGTTGTATCTTCAAGAAGTGGTTAGACTTCATGGAGTTCCGATCTCCATTATTTCAAACAAAGGTGTGCAATTTACTGCACAGTTTTGGAAATCATTCCAAAAAAGTTTGGGTTCAAAGGTGAACTTAAGTACTGCCTTTCATCCTCAGATAGATGGGAAAGCAGAGTGCACTATTCAGACCTTAGAAGACATGTTGAGGGCCTGTGTGATTGATTTCAAAGGTAAATGAGATGATCACCTACCTCTCATCGAATTTGCTTACAACAATAGTTATCATTTAAGCATCCAAATGGCTCCTTATGAAGCTCTTTATGGGAGTAGATGCAGATCTCATATTGGATGGTTTGAAGTTGGTGAAGCAGGGTTGATAGGACCAGATTTAGTTCATCAAGCTATGGAGAATGTGAACGTGATTCAAGAGGGGTTGAAAACGGCACAGTCGTCAGAAATCCTACACTGATGTTAGGAGAAGGGAGTTAGAGTTTGAAGTAGATGATTGGGTGTATTTGAAAGTTTCACCCATGAAGGGTGTTATGAGATTTGGTAAGAAGGGGAAACTTATTCCCCAGTATATTGGCCCTTATATAATATCGAAAAGGGTAGGTAATGTAGCTTATGAGTTGGAGCTACCACAAGAGTTAGCAGCGGTTCATCCGGTGTTTCACATCTCCATGTTGAATAAGTGCATGGGCTATCCTTCATTGATCATACCAACTGAAGATATTGGGATCAATGACAACCTATCTTATGAAGAGATTCTGATTCAGATTCTATATCGCCAAGTTTGCAAGTTGAGGACTAAGGAAGTGGCATCAGTTAAAATCCTTTGGAGGGACCAATTTGTTGAGGAAGTTACTTGGGAAGCTGAGGAAGATATGAAGCAGAGATATCCACATATCTTTGAATCCGTAGAAGTTCCAGACCAAGGTACTAATTCTATTGTTAGTACTCTTTCATTTATAAGTTAGCATGTTGAAATTGCTTTGCTTGTTGCGTGTTTGAGCTGAATGTTAGATGTTACACCCTTAGCCTAGTAAGAGTAATCTCATTCGAGGACGAATGTTCCCAAGGGAGAGATATTGTAACATCTCTCCAATTTGAAATAACTAGGAAGAAGTTAAAGAATTGGAAATAGCCATTTTTGCAAAGAATATAAAATCTGGAAAATTTGTTAAGTTAAGTTGGATTTTTGGTCAACTTCAAACGACCATAACTCCTAAATCAGGATGAGTTAGGTGTGGTTCCAGATATTGTAGGAAAGATCGTGGAATAATCTTTCCAACGCCACCAAGTTTGCACAATTCGGAGTTCGTATGAGTGAGATATGCCCATTCGAAATTGGATTGTTCAAATAAGGAAATCTCCAATCCGGATTTTAGAAGGGTAGTTTGGTCTTTTCCTTACCTAATTATTTTATTTCGTTTTTGGGTAATTAATTGGGGTCTAAACTGATCTTAGTCAGTTTACGCTTTTGGAAAAAGAGTTAGGGTTTTAGATAAGTGAAAAGAAGAGGAGAAAAGAGAAGGAGAAGCAAGGAAATCGTCAAGTTCTTGAAGCTAAGATCGTGGATTTCGTCAAGGGGCGATCCCTACAAGGTATGTGAGATCACATAGCGCTGGGTTAGTTCACCCACACACCAAGCATGTTTAATTCAACATATTTTCATCCTAAAAAGATTGAGAATTTGATGTTCTTGATAGTTGTTCTTGAATTGATCTTGTTCTTGAATATGAGTTGGGATTAAGGAGTTTCTTGATGTTAAAGTGTTATTTCCTTGAGTTGTTTGGGTTAGATTTTTGTGTATATGATTTGGGTGCATGAATCTAAAGTGAATTTGAAAAAAAAGAATCGGATTAAAATGATTTAGGATTAGAAAATGAGATCAAAAGTTTGTCAGAATTATGCCTGAAGGGAGGCTGTCGAGACGCGCCAGCAGTGCGCCTGAAATGAACCCTAGAAAGTTGGGGCTGGCGCGACGCGCCTGTATCATCGTTTTTCACCAATTTTTCATTGTTTAGCCCGTCTAAGTCCTTCTAAAGTGTACTAACACTTCCTATTGATTCTAACTACTCTAAATGACTTCTAAACATCTCGAAATCATCCAAAAACATGAATCATAACCTTGAATCCAAAAAATTCAAATTCAAGGAAAGTTAAGAGCCAAGTCTAGGAAGTTCTTAGAGTCTTTTCAAAAAGTCTTTCACAAACGTTTTAACTTTGTTTTAAGACTTAAGTTTCAAGTTAAGCAAAGAGTAAAGAGTTGAGTTCATTTTTCTCAAAAAGTTATAAGGGAACTAAGTATTCCCAAGAGTTTAAAAATGTTTTCACATTTGAACAAGAAAAGGAAAACACCGATTTCCAAGAGAGATTTTAAGTTAAGTTTTGAGTAATTATCACAAACCAAAGAAAGAAGATTGTTTTAAAAACACATGAGCTAAGTACATTTTGGGAGTAGTATTGAGCACCGTTATGGGGACGCGAGTTCATAATAACTCAAGTCTCCATAAACCATGTAGCCATCATAGGTATTAAATGATCATACTTTTTAGATGACTCCTTAAGATGCTTTTAGCATAAGACTAGTGGATCCACTTAGTTAAGGCGTTCTATATGACGGCAAAGTATAAGACAGTTCTGGCAGCGTGGGCAAGACGTTGTATCACCACTTAGGCTCATAGTGATGGTTGTCGGTTAGAGAATCTCCCACAAAAACTATGTTACTTTGATATATGAGTAAAGTTGAGTTTGTTATTGCATATCCTTAACAAATTGAGTTGTTACTTACTGTTCTAAATGCTTTGTATAAATTGCACTATTATTGTTGTTTTACACTGCATTTTGAGTTGCGTTATTCATGAGTTGAGTAAAGCCAAGGTAAGTGTTCCTTTCAGATCTTTTTCAAGCTTAAGTTGTGTTTAGCATTCCAACTCGCATATTCGTACATTCAATATACTGATGCCAGTTGGCTTGCATCGTCTTATGATGCAGCCACAGGTAACCAGGATCAACATCTAGTGCCTCGTTGATCAGGTTGAGCACTCAGAGTCAGTTGGTGAGCCTCTTTGCTTTTCGGAGGATCATTTTCATAATCATTTAGCTTTCAGTTGTTAGGATGATCGGGGGTCCTGTCCCGTCATCCCTCTTTGTTTTAGAGGCTTCATAGATGAGTAGCTTTAGTTCTTTAGTCTTTCCATTTTCAGTTGTATACGTTAAGACTTGAGTTGCCATTTTGGCCAAGCTTTATATCTTTTAAGTTATATTTTGAGACTATCTCTTATGTTAAATTCTTCCGCTGAGTAAGTAAGCCAGGACAAGGGTTCACTTGGGGCCAACAATGGTTCTCGAGTGCCAGTCCCGCCTAGGGTATAGGCTCGAGGCGTGACATTCTTGCTCTCATGGCTTATGCTGATTTTGGTGACTTTGGAATGAATAAGCTTGTATGCACTGCTGGTGGTAAACTCACCATTGCTGTACATCCCCAGATGGGTCGATCTTCATGAGGGATTCTGGGATTTACACGAATAGCCTCAATGCAAGCTTTGATATCTTCAGGTAGGTGGAAAGCAATGTTGTTTAAGTTCCAGTTTCCATTACTGTTGAGGTCCCTGATTAACATTTCTTCCTCTCACTAATTTAAAGGTCCTTGTATCATGCTCCTGTCACGCCCCGAGCCTACATCCTGGGCGGGACTGGCACTCGAAGACCTTTTACTGGCCTCAAGTTAACCCTTGGCCTGGCTTACTTAACTCAGCGGAAGACTATATGCATATTTATAATGATCAAACACTATAAATGTACTTTAAAAGAATAAACTAAGCTGCTCAAACTGAACTCATAATGCTTTAAAAATAAACATTTAACTTAGCCAAAATGGCAACTCAACTCTGAACTTAAGTCAATAACAAAGTAAAGACAAATGACTAATTGACTGTCTATCTATGAAGCCTCTAATAACTGAGATTGATGTCGGGAAAGGCCCACAACATCCTAATGAACTATCAAATACTGAAAGTAAACAAAAGGGATCCTCCGAAATGCAAAGAGGCTCACCAACAAACTCTGGACTGCTCACTGAATCAACGATGCGCTGGATGCCGATCCTAGTTACTTGCGTCTGCATCATAATACGATGCAGGCCAACTGGCATCAGTACATTGAATGTACGAGTATGCGAGTTGGAATGCTAAAACAGATATAGGCTTGAAAGGATTCTGAAAGAAACACTTACCTTGGCTCTTCTCAACTCATGAATACTTAACTGAACTCATTTCATTATAAAGCAGTTTAAAACAAGTGCAATATAAAGAAAAAGAAAACTGTTTAAAACATGTCGTCAATTCATAAACATAATATCATAAAAAGACAAACCATGCTCCCTCTCAAAGTCTACTT
>JAJOOS010004481.1:0-17912 GCA_029582725.1 Solanum chiquidenum
AATAACTAGGTGGCCGGTAACAAATATAAATTACTAAATACGTTGATATAATTAAGAGGTAATAAATATAAACTACTATATATATATATATATATATATAATTTTAATTAATAAAATCGACCTCAAGAGGTAAGTTTATATTTAAATAAATCAATAAACACCGACTTCTAGAGGTCACTCTATTTAAATTATTATTTTATTTAAATAATATCAACTTCATGATGTTGATATTTATAAAATGCTTTTAATAATTTGAATTGACAAAACTGACTACAAGAGGTCGACATAATAATATAGATAATTATTTAAAAATTACTGACATGTCGTGGTGGGTAAATTAACACTTCTTTTAAAAAAAGAATGATAATTATTTTCCCATTTCTCTCAAAACCCTAATTCACCTCTCTCACTCCTAAGCAGTCGCAGCAAACCAACTCTCTCAGCCTAAGCATCGCCACGCCACCCCTCCCCATATCGATCGGTGTCGCCTCTCTCACGTTGACAGGCGCACGGCTCAACAGCAGCCCGCAACAGCAGACGTCGGCAACAACAAAGACTCGTAGCAGCGGACATCGGCAGCAACGCAGGTCGCAACAGGTATTTTTTAATTTCCAAAAATCCGAAGTCTCCATTCTCTTGTGAATTATTTTTAGTGCTTATTTAACACATGTTTTTGTCCTATGGGGTCGATAATTGTATTAGGGTTTTGCCCTGAATTTCTTACCTTATTTGAAGTTTATTCTTTTCCTAAAAGGAAAGATAAAGTATTACCATAAATACTTTAACTTTTCCCGAAAGGAAAATATTATTTTCTTCAATATTTGATTTATTCTTTCCTTAGAGGAAAAAATTGGAACTCGATAAATTGAAGACCTCTCTTCTCATACCAAGAACACAAGAGCATCCACAATGTAGTCGATATAGAGTTTCATTTATGGGGAGATTATTCTCCTAATATAATTTATGTCTTTTAATATTAGTTTTAAATATGTAGGTCACTTGAACAAACTATAATAATAATAATAATAATATATTTTTAGTATAAATTTTTGTCATCTAATTTATCGTCATCTTGATTTGCAATTGTAATCTTCTGCATGGCGCCTAATCACTTTCGAACCCAACAAACTGGTTAGAGTTTAACAAATGGAAGAGGAAATTTGAAGTTAGTGAAGAAACCATTTCTTTTGAGGTTTCAAGTGAACTAGGATTACCACTTTAGCAAGTATAACTACATAAAGATTTAAAAATAGAAAAATACTATATTTTCTTTTTCAAAAGAATGGAGAATTTGCAAAAAACATTACATTTAGCATTATGTATGATTAATTTTAGGTACTTACTTATCCTAAAGTGTCTGAGTTATTCTTGAATGTTATAATGATTGAAATCTCTCTATAATGACCGCTAAAGAAATTTTAAATTATTTATTTTCGTTCTAGGTAACTGAGGAAGCTCGACATCTAAAAAAATTGTTACATGACTATATTGCTTCTTTCATCAAAGTAGGAGATAAGGTTTGATGTTTCTAAACTTCTGATGTTCAAGAACAATTGGTTTTTATAATGTGTTTGTGTTCATCTAGTATTGCCACTTAGCTTTAATTTTGTGATAATTTATTTGTGTCCATCAAGTGTTGACACTAAGCTTTAAATTAGGTGATAATGTGTTTGTTTAGCATAAGTACCAACACTAGTTGATCCTATTGATGACAAAATTGATTTTTTGCAAGATCGATTTGTGTCCATCCAGTGTTGACACTTAGCTTTAAATTTAGGAATAATGTATTTGTTAAGCATAAGTACCAACACTAGTTGATCCTATTGATGACAAAATTGATTGTCTTGCAAGCTCGATTTGTGTCCATCTAGTGTTGACACTTAGCTTTAATTTAGGAATAATATGTTTGTTAAGCATAAGTACCAACACTAGTTGATCCTATTGACAAAATTGATTTCTTGCAAGATCGATTTGTGTCCACTAGTGTTGACACTTCACGCTAATTTAGGAATAATATGTTTGTTAAGCATAAGTACCAACACTAATTGATCCTATTGATGACAAAATTGATTTTTTTGCAAGATCGCTTTGTGTCCATCTAGTGTTGAACAAAGTATAGTTGTTTGTCTTGTCCCTAATAATTTAAATAGCTTTTATTTACAAAAAATTTAGTGGGAAACTAATTATATTCTCTATCCTTGTTTAACTAGGTTTTTTTTTTTATCATTTTCTTTATCGTTCAAACTAATTAAATAAGGATATGAAATAGTGATCATATCATGTAATCCCTTGAACTTAAATTCTATTCCTAAAGAAATTAGGAATAGAATGGCCAAATTGTGAAGGCCATTGATATCTATATATAGTTCAGTGTCCCTCAGATTTATTATAAAATTGTGTTTTTTCTGATGCTTTGTTCCTTTCAACATTTCAAATAAATCTCAAAATTATTCTTCTCGTGTTCCTTTCAAGAAGTACGTAGAGAAATTCCATAATTATTCAGCTCATGTTCCTTTCAAGAAGTATCAAAGAAATCCCAACATTGTATTATTGCTCTTGTTCCTTTCGAGAAGTAATAAAAAATTTCAACGTTGTTTATATTGAATTTGTTATTGAATAATAAGTAACTCACGTACTACTCATTTTTCTAAATATTTGCAATAAGCGTCTACCGATAGCATTGAAATTACTAGAAGATGACAACATACGTCAATAGATCATTTGTATATTTCAAGGAATCAGGCCACAATGACTCCACAAAGCTATCAATTAGTGGCTCATTGTGTCAGAATTATAAAAATTTACATGAATAATCTTAATTAAGAGGAAATGCTCTTAATGCGGCAAGATATAGAAAATAATTTGAATGGTCAATCATCATAAAACTGGGGAAATTCTCCAGATTATTGTGATGACCTTGAAGGTCTTTTTGCAAAAAAACAATTGTTTTACTTTCTGATAGTTGTCTCGAGTCATATTGAATCAATTTATGAGACTAGTTTTGTAACTGGATCGAGAAGTTTTGATTTTTTGGAAGTTTTAGATACTCTTAAGTTGATATAAGTGGCTTTAGTCAACATCCAAAGTTACGAGTCTCGAAATGGAATTTTGTCAGTTTTACTAGCTCCAAAATGCGGAATTTGATCTAGAAGAGTTGTCGATTTTAGTTCAAAGTATTTATATGAATTTGATCTCTTGAGTTGGAAGTTCAAGTGAATTTAGGCCAAGATTTGACTTTAGACAACGTTCAGGAGGTGATTTTAGATCTAGGTAAGGTCTTAGTTCTTTTTTGGAGGTTTCGAGGACAATTTGGTCTTTTTGAGTGAGTTTATTGAGACTTTAATAGGTCCCGGGTCAAGGCGACCTCAAATTTGTGTTTTGATAGTTCCATTGAGCCTTAAACGTTGAATTTAGTTGGGTAGCATATTTGGTTTGTGCACAGGGGATTCCGAACGAATCATGGACCTCAGTGAATGTTTTTCTACATTGGTATTTGTTGTATCTATCATCTGGTGCCTCTTTCGCGTTCACAGAGCTTGGCCACATTTGCAAAGGGCTTCGTGTTATGTCCTCCGCGTTTGTAGCGCTTTGACAGCGATCACATAAAGTTGGGTCCCACGTGTGTACAAGCCAATTATAGTATAGTCTCAAAGATCGGCACAGAGACATTGTTGATTATCTTAGACAGGATATGAAGATTGTTTAGAAACTTCTTGTTTGTTCATTCATTCTTATTATGCATGAAGATTACTTTCGGTAATACTGAATTTCTTTTGACAAATGTCTAGGACGAGATCTACTGTGCGACTGTAGAGGAGGGAATGTAGTCCCCGAGTATATTGTTGAGACTCCATCTAAGGTTATGAGTAGAGCTCGAGCGAGGGGGAGAGGCCATGTTATAGGTGCCTCTCCCGAGTGAATTTGATGCTGGAGGGGACCAGGTTCCTCAAGAGTATTCTACTGCACCGTTAATGCAAGCCATCTTGTTGAGAGTGTTGGAGGTACTTGAGTGTTTTACTCAAAGTGGGGGTGCGACAGGCACACCGCAGAGTTCTCAGATTAGAGTGGGGGCTCAAACCTCAAATCAACGTCAGGTTCACTTGTCCAAGGTCCAGTGGGATAGCCATCAGTTGGTCTTATGGTTAATGGCGATCCCTTACCGATGTTGGATACCAGGATTCACCTTTTCTTGTGTTGTCTGATGATGTGCAACACCAATATGAGAAGTTCAGAAAGATGGATCTACACCTTAGTTTCAAGGTGGAAAGAGCAAATATGCAGAAGAGTTCTTGTCTACATGTCGAGAGTTGCTTGAGATAGTTGTTTTGATTGAGTCTCATCGAGTTCGTTGTATTGCACTTAAGTTGCGTGGCCCAGCTAGGGAGTGGTGTAGGATTTATTTTGGATCTATACCAGTTGGATTTCCACGAGTGACTTTAGAGGTGTTTGCTCATTCTTTCTATGACCGTTTTGTCCCTTGGAATGTGAGGGAGGGGAGTCAACTGGGATTTGAGAGTTTGAGATAGGATAGCCTCATAGTTGCATAGTATGATAATCGTTTTTATTAGTTGTCAAATTATGCCCTAGCTATCAATTCGGATGAGTCAAAGAGGATTCATAGGTTCGTGAAATAATTGTCCTACTCATTTGTTCTGCGGTATCAGAACATCCCATAAGGGTGATTTCTTATAATTCATAGTGGGAGCCTCCAAGGAGGCGGAGTTACTGGAGCATGATGAGTTTGCAGATATGAGAGATAAGAGATCCCGTACTTCGAATAAATTTTCTTGTAGCAGGGGATCCTTCAGGAAGAGTAGTTCCTTCCGGTGTCGATGACTAGTTAGGCCGCCATACAAGAATCTAATGATTGTCATATATCATGTATTCCCTACAGAGGCCGGCGTGCTAAGATGGTTATACTGGTTCCTTTGGATTGTCACAGAAGTCTTCGATTCAGAAGTATGGTAAAGGTTGTGGAGGCTCGGATCATATTTTGTGTCAGTGCCCTACTCAGGGTCAGGGAGGATCCCAACCTAGTGTTTTAGTTCTGGCTAGATCACTAGAGGCTCATACTAGAGGTTAGGGCAGAGCTCAAACGGGTAGAGGATGTCGAATGCAAGATAGGGGTGCTAGTGGTGCTATGGTTCTGCAAGGCAGAGGTAGAGTGGCTCAGATGGGAGGCGGTAGAGGGGGCCAGTGTTATGATTTTTAAGGAAGTCTTGAGGCTCAGTCTTTAGATTCACTTATTACTTGGAGATTCCCAAGCTTGAAGCAATCTAAGAGGGTTTTTGGAGCGACCGTCGTTCTATTTTCAACTAACGAAGACGATTCCTAATATAAAATCCATTTTTTTTAGTTTTTGATCTTGTCAGCCCGCTATAGTAGTATGATGTCAGCCCAAGTCAAATTTCAAATTCCAAAAATTTTCATGGTGTCTCTCAAAATTAATTGATAGCAATAATTCATGAGATCCCACCCCAAACTCAACCCGACCACTATGTGGTCCCAACCAAGGGTCCTACTAGACCAAACTCAACATTCTAAAGCTAACGACTCTAAAGAAAATCCCATCCGAACCTACTTGCCAAGGATGTTGACCGAAGTCAACCTTTTCCAAATAAAAGCTCTAAAATAGCAAATCTTACATGTTTATCGCCTCTATTTCATATGAGGGTCAAATGCAAGTGTCATGTACATGGATGCGTGTCAATCGCAGTTAAACAAGTCACAACACATTCATATAACACAAACTAATGAGTTAAGCGCCCATCACATTACAATTGTACTAACCAGAACTTCAGCCCGTCCAAGTCCAAGGCCTTAGACCCACAATCACAATAACATAATAAAAGTTAAGTATCGGGATAAACACACAATTGTACTAAAAGCAGACAACACATCAAAATTAAATTTCAAACCACCTAAAAGTACTTCTAATGATTCTATATTAACCAAGCCAAGACTAAAGCCAACCTAAAACAAAGGCTTTAAGGCTAATATACTAGTCTATATCTAAAAAATAGCCAAACTGTGACTACGGATCATACAAGAATAAAAGTTTTCTCCACAATATTCCTAACAATCATGCAACCCAATTTATATAGAAACTAACTAAGCTAAGTCTAAAGAAGGAAATTGTAACCTACCTCAAAGTCAAAACCGTACTCAAACGACTACTCGTGACATTTCCCTTTTGAAAAGTTGTAGAATGGTGCCACACTATCAAAAATAGAAATTAAATGTTAGTACGAAACTAATAATGCCCATATCAATGTTGCGAAATTCAGATCGGAAATTAGGTTGAAAATTGACCCTCAGAGCTTGACAACGAAATGAAAAACTAACTTTGTTATTATGTTTCCATTGAAGTGAAGATCACATGTACAAACATTGGGAAAATACGAGAGTGTAATTAGACCTCAAATGGTCCAAAAACTACACTTTAAAAAATTTGAAAATTAAAGAATCAAGGTCCAAATCAAGAATTAAACACGAAAATGGAGCTAGAATAAGCAATAGGGAGTAAGGAAAAAGAGATTTACCTCAGAATCAAGTGAAATAGTTGAGAAATGAGATCTAACACCTAAGATCGAGCTCTCATTAATAGAAATTTGACCATAGAGAAATGAGACAAGAGAGAGATATAATACTCAATGATCTTCACCCTGACGGATCAATGGTCGCAAAGTGACCTATTAGTGAACCAGAGAAGGAGTCATTGGAGTTGAGGTCAACACTAACCTCCAACTCTGTAGGAGAGCAAGCCAAATCTCACAAGAGCGGGCTTACCAGAATGGAAAAAGGCTTGTGGGTGCGGGCTTGCAGGAGCAGACAAGCCTCGTAGGAGCGGCCAAAGGCTTAGTTAGCAGCCTTTGCTGGCACGACTCAATCTTCACATGAGCGACATCACCAAATCGAGCCAAGCCTCACAGAAGCAGCTGCATCAATAGATGTTGCACCAACAATTAGAACTAAACTTTACATTTCCCGAATGGACCCTCACCCTCAAGATTCAATCAGGGTTCAACAAATGCAAACTAGATACGTTATCCAATCAGAGACGGCATTCCAGACTCAATGGAATTGAAGAAATGACCAATAGAGGTCATCTCAATGAAATGTTGATCAAAGTACACAATACAATAAAACAACTGAAAACAACTAATCAAACAAGCAACCCAATCTCAACCTAGATCAAACTTGATATTTCAGAACTAAATATCATTCGAGCTTGTTTACCCGAAGTAAACCATTTACATATAAAATCCCTAAAATGAGGAAAACTCACCCAAAGCTCTGCTGACCACCTTAAGAAGCGTGTCATCCATCCTAACAACGAAAAAACACAACATCAAGATATGGAAAGGGGAAAATGGAAATAAACACAAAATCAAGAAAATGATCTCGAGGGTAATAACAAGATATCTTGTGGTTTCATAACAAATTTAGTCACTATTTATCTGCTCATAGAAACTTGAGTTATGTTGAGAATTGCTTTTCGCGCTATTACAATTTAGGTTTTCAAAAGGCCGATAATTCAATTTATTTGTCTCCCATGATTCTTGTTTAAAAAAGGAAGATGCTTTTATTTTGTGTCTAGAACTAGGGTCCTTATCTTGTTGTTACTATGTTTTGTTGTACCGAGAATATTAATTTCAACATCTCATCAATTTGGTTTTGTTTCTGGCTTCCTAAACATTCCACAATTTGGCATGAAGTTCAATTTTTTTTCCATCAAAGGGAAAAATTGCTCATAATTTTTTGAATAAGAAACTTGTGAAATTAACAGGCAATAGCTTAAGAAAGCACATCCCATTTTTGTCGGTTCTTAATTCCATTTGTTTGAGGTCCTTTACATTTGGCTAAATAATGAAATATCCATATATATTTTATTTAAATAAAACTATGGAGATTTTCAATAAACAATATGGTTAAATTTAGAAGGTGATATGCAATTATTTCATTTGGATGGAACAATACCACAGTTAGATTTAGAAAGGTCTAATACAGTTAATTCAATAGATTGAACGATATAATGTTAGACATTATTTTAAGTTCTCCATTGTTATATCAATACCCTTATCTTTTTACAAGTTAGGTTTAGTTTCCGTAAAGTTTAGAATCATTCATGGGTTCTTATATGTGTTTTTCTATTTTTTGTGGAAATCGAATAACGCATTAATTCATGAAATCCATAAATGATCAAACTTATAGTTTCACACTTAATCTGACTTGCCTTTCGGCTTTAGGCCATTGTTACTTTGTATTTCTTTGTAGTAGTACCCTTTTTTCTTTGAACGTATTATTTTCTCCTTTCAAGTTTGTAGGTTTTGTGACGTGCATTTTTGAAATAATTGTATTCTAGAGTCTGAAGAGTGAAAGGTAGTTCTTCTCCACGATAATTATGTGAATAAACTTCATGCAATAACTAGGTCATTTAGTGTTTCTCCATTTGTTGGTTAAATTTATGCGAAATATCCGGACACATACTTCGTGAAATGGTTCATGCATGTTTGTTGCCAGGAGCAACAAGATAAAGTTTGCTTATTTTCTACCTGTCAAAGTTGTAGCAACTGAAATGTAATAAAGATGAAGACGTTACAGTTAGAGAAATTTTTGAACAAAAAATTATCCGAGAAGGACATTGCTGGAACTCAAAAGTTTGCTTTGAAGGCTCAAAATTTGTTTCTAGACTTTGATGGTATTTCTCAATTCATCGAGATTATCAATGTTTATTTTACTCATCCGAAGAAGTATAAGATTACTGGTGAAGTGGATTTTTACAGTATCCTTTCTGTAGAGTCCTCGGCTGGTGATGAAACAATAAAAAAAAACATTATAGAAGACTTGTTCAAGCTCTTCATTGTGATAAAATGTATATGTTAGGGGCAATGGGCGCTTAAGATTATATTTGAAGCAGGGAGACAACATAGAACCAAAAGAATGACGTATGACAATAAGAATGGATCTTCTGCTTCACGTGTGAAGCTTCTTACACCAGAAGAAGCTATGAGTGCACTGAACCGAGAGGCTTTTCTGAAGAAAAGCAATTTCTTCATTGAAACTAACGTATGTTTTGTTCCTAGTTCATTTTCCACTCGTTCAAAAGTTGATAGACTAATAAAAAGAGATACATGACTAGGTATTAAAGATAGTTGTCTAATTTAGAAATTTGCAATATGCTGGACAATAAGGCTAGGATGGAGATCAACAAGAAGCTTAGAGAGCACAACTTCTCCAACTTCATCTAAGAAGGAAAAATAAGCGGAAAAGAAGCAACTAACTTTGTTTGTATGTACTGCTCCTATTGATTTTGAACCAGAAGCTAAGTCAATAACGGTTCCTGATTTGGACTTTCATAATTTTGACAAGTGCATAGTTTTTTCCCATTGGCCACATTTTATACTTGTCAAAATTATGGAAGTCTGAATCAGGAATATTCATTGACTTAAATTCTAATTCTAAATCAACAAGAGCACTTAAGATAGGTGAAGTTTGTTTCTTCTTTTTCCATATATTTTCCTTCTTAGATGAAGTTGGAAAAGTTGTTCTCTGCTTCTTATTGATCTCCATCCTAGCCTTATTCGCTAGCATATTGTGAATTTCTAAATTGTACAATTCTCCTAAACGCCTAGCCATGCCTCTTTTTTTTAATAGCCTATCATCTTTTGAGCAAGTGGAAACAGAATCAAGAATAAAACATGCATTAGTTTTCACGAATGAATTACTTTTCTTCAAAAATGTCTCCCCGTACAATGCACTCATAACTTCTTATAATGTAAGAAGCTTCATTCTAGAACCAGAAGATCCATGTTTATTTTCGTACATCATTCTTTTGTTTCTATCAGACAACAAACTCAGAGATTTAGATCTTTAAAGTCCTGCATCTGTTCCCAAGAAATTGATTTATATCAGGTTAAGAGCTTGAGCAAGCCTTGTGTAGTATTTTATTATTGTTTCATCATCAGCTGAGGGCTCCACAGAAAGGACACCGGAAAAATCCACTTCCACATTAGTCTTATTCTTCTCATGAGCAACATAAACATTGATAATCTATCGGAACTGAGAATTACCATCAAAAGCTGGAAACCTATTTTGAGCCTTCAAAGCAAATTTTTGAGCTCCAACAATGTCCTTCTAGGTTAGTTTCTGCTCACCAATTTATTAGGCCTTAACAACTTCATCTTTGTTACATTCCATTTGCCTACAATTTTGGTAGGATGCAATTAAGAAAACTTTATTGCCTCCTTCAAATTAACCAGAAAATGGAGCAACACTCACCAACTTGGTTATTAGGTGAATATTATTTACATAAATACTGCAGATAAGAAATATCTTTGATTATTCAAACCTTAGAATACAAACTTTACAAAAATGCAAGTCACCGAACTAAAAACTTGAAAGCCAGAAATAATACCATAATCTAAAAAAGGTTACATGTTATCAAAGCTACAACTTAAAGAAAAAAATGTAACACCCCATATTTCGAACAAACGAATGCTGAATACTTAGCATTTAAAAATCAGCCCTAAACATACTTCTAAGGAGGATTTCCATGATTCGTGGATCATCCTGCAAACTTTCGAATGTATCCGTAGAAAATATTCAGAGAGTACAACATTGTCCCAAGTTCCAAGACTTGAACATTTGGATCGTAGTTTATGTATGTCCCCTACTGAGGGCCCGTGGAATTGGATCAGAGGAGATAGAAAACTCCTAAGTTCCATAGAATCATTCTATGAGACATGGAATGGCCTCTTAGATTCGAACCTCAAAGAAGACAAAATGTCTAAGTTTCACGATGTCATTCCACGAGCCATGGATAATTCCTTTAGTTATGGAATAGCCTCATGGATTGATGCAAGAATGGATTAAGAAGCTTAGGAAGGGTGTAATGTGTGCTTAAATGATTGTACTTAACCATTAAGTTGGTTAAGTTGTCATTTAAGATAATAGTTTAATGTTGTTCAGTTTAGTTTAATAGGCTTTAAAGTCAATTTATGTTATTACCCAAATTTCCTGATATGTTTGAGGATTGGACACTTTAGGTCTAATGCTGACAATTATGTTTTGTCCGGTCTCCAAGGCATGTCTTGGCTAGTTAAGCATTGTAATTTTCCTTGCTGCAAACTATGCATAGATTGTTTAGCTAAATAGAGAATAAATTTTCTCTTACTTTTTTTCTTTTATTTTCTTAGCTTAGCTCTTTAATGTTCATTACTGTTCCATTATTTTTCATTGTTTTCCTTAGCTTAACTGCATCATTTGATATCAGAGCTCTCTCCTAAGCTATGTGGGTAGACAAATGGCTGAAGGAAGAGAAATCAAGGATATGCTTGAGAGAATGACCATGGAGTTGGCTAACTTCTCGGTCAAGCAGAATCAAATAAAAGACCAACATGAGAAATATTTTGCTGAACTTAAGAAATCCTTAAAAGTTGTGAAGAGGGGGGATAAGGGTAAAAATGTTGAGGGAAATGAAGGAAATGGTGAGATCTATTCCCTTTCTGGCCAATCCATGGCTTGGGTTATTACATCACACAGGATAAACACATACTATGGTTACACTTGGTGGATATCAATTTGGAATGGGGTCTTTACCCCAGTTTCAAACACCAGTATGAGGGCATATGCATCAAAACCCACCCTGCTATGGAGGTAGGATCTGGAGGGCATATAGGGATAGAAACTTCAGCTCCATACCAGATGCCTACTGGTGCACCAACTTAGATACCTTTTGGAGGTTTTTATAGCCACACACCAGCAGGAGGCTTTGGATGAGAAGCAAACCAGCCTAACTTTCAGGGTCACTTCCTTCACCCTATGTCTAGCTTTCCAAGATAGAGTTCCCCAAGGTTCAATGGAACAGATCTAAGATCTTGGATATATAAGGTGGACTAGTTCTTTTCCCTGGATGAGATACCTCCAAACCAGAAGGTAACAATTGTTTCATTGGATTTTGATAGTCTAGCTATAGAATGGAACCTAGCTTACCTCAAGAGTAGACAACACCTACCATATCCTACTTGGGATATATATATGTATGCTCTCATGGACAGGTTTGTGGCTGAGTTTGAGGATCCTATGTCTTAACCTAAGCTGGTTAAACAGACTGGATCTGTCAAGGATTATCAAAATAAGTTTGATAAGATCAAGACTAGGCTAGTCATCCTTCTAATGTATGCTATTTGTGGTTTCATTACTGTTTGAGACCTGAGATAGGTCTCACTGTTAAAAACCACATACCATTTTATCAGCCTCAAGCTTACAAACTGGCTAGAAATACTAAAGCTCAAGTTCTTGCTCAACTTAAGCTTACTAGATTCCCTTCCTCTACTGGTGGCTCTTAGTAAAAAAGAGTAACTCATACAGCTCCTTGTCAAGGGGGGCTAGATCCAGGAAGGACTATGACCAGGCTAAGAGGAAAACACCTCTGAATATGAACAAGAACAATAGCAAGAGATTATCATCTACTGAGATGAATGAAATAAGACAAAAGGGATTGTGCTTTTTTTGTGATGAGAAGTTCTTCCCTGGGCACAAATATGGAGGATCAAAGTCCTTGTATCTAATGTAGATTGAAGATGAGGGATAAGATCATGAAGAAGAATAGGTGGTAATAGACAACCCAAATAAAGAAAAAGAGAAAGATAAAGTGGAAGTTTGTGAAATTTTAGTGCATGCACTACATGGGCTTCCTACCTACCACACTTTAAGAGTGGAAGGGTATTGCCGGAAGAGACCACTGTATATTTTGATTGATCCTGGTAGTTCTTATAAATTCATGGAGAAAGGTTTAGCAAGGGAACTCCAAGGATATGTTCAAGCTATAAGAACTCATGCCATCAATGTAGCAGATGGTCATGATAGATATACTAATGAGTTGTGCAAATCAATTCTTGGATGATGCAGGGCATGGTGTATATAACTCACTTCTTATTGATACCCCTTAGGTCTTGTGATTTAATATTGGGAGTACAATGGTTGTTTCCTTTGGTGATCTGAGGATGAAATTTCACGAGCTGACACTAGGCTACACCTATAAAGGACATGATTGCATATTAAAGGGATCGTTGTAAGCAAAATAAAAACTGTGGAAGCAAAGAGGTTGGATAAAATGACTAAATGAGGGGGTCAACTATTCAGGATCAGAGTAATGCCAGTAAAAGAAGAGGTGAAGAAGAAATTAGCAGTGCCAGATGCCATCTTGTCCATCACTAAAGAATATCCTTAGTTGTTTGTTGATCCAAAAGGGTTACCACCCTCTAGAGGACCATTTGATCACAAAATTCCTTTGGAGTCTAGGAATAATCCTGTGAACTTAAGGCCCTACACGTATTCAATAGCACAAAAGGATGTTATTGAGAAATTGATAACAAAAATGCTTGATAAAGACATTGTACAACCTAGTTCCAGTCCATATGTTTCACCAGTTGTGCTAGTTGGAAAAAAGATGGGAGTTGGAGGGTATGTGTAGATTATAGAGGTCTCAATAAGGCAACAATTAAGGATAAATTCCCAATCCCCATTATAGAAGAGATGTTGGAGGAATTATGTGGCTCTAACATCTATTCTAAGATAGATTCAAAAGTAGGCTACCATCAAATAAGGATGGCTAGAAAAGACATTGTTAAGACAACTTTCAGAACACATGCATACCACTATGAGTATTTGATAATGCCCTTTGGGCTATCCAATGCTCCATCCTGCTTCCAAAGTCTGATGAATCATGTGTTTAAAGAGCACCTCAGGAAGTTCATATTAGTCTTCTTTTATAATATTCTAGTGTTCAGTAAAAGTTTAACTGAGCACCTGGTTCATCTCAAAATGACATTTGAATTACTAATGAAACACAAGTTGTATGTGAGACAAGCCAAATGCTATTTTAGGGCTAGTAAGGTTGAGTACTTGGGGCATATTATATTTTCTAAAGGGGTGGCAACTGATCCCTAGAAAATCAATGTTGTCAGACAATGGCCACTATCTAAGAACTTGAGAGAACTTAGGGGTTTCCTAGGCTTGGCAAGTTATTACAAGAGGTTTATCAAACCATATAGGATGATCAGCAAGCCGTTAACTGATCTATTGAAGAAATATGGGTTCAAATGGTCTGAAGGAGCATCTCAGGCTTTTGAAAGGTTGAATGAAACACTAACTTTAGCACCTATTTTAGCTCTACCAAGCAACTATGTTATGTTCAATGTGGAAACAGATGCATGTGAATATGGCATTAGAGTTGTACTGATACAAGAAAGATATCCAATAGCTTATCTCAGCAATGGGCTATTTATGAGGCACTAAGGTTATTTGTGTATGATAAGGAACTATTGGATTTCATTCTAGATGTGACTAAATGGACACAATACCTGATGGGGAAGATATTCATTGTGAGAACTGATCAAAATGCATTAAAGTTCTTACTATAAAAGCAAGAGATCGATCACTCTTTCATTGATCCAATATTGTGCTTATATACAAGAATGGACTAACTAATTTCCTAAACTAACTCCTCTTAAAGAGGAGTGCTAAAAGTGCTAAACTACTTGAAGATATATAGTAGTGGTAGACTACTATCTAAAGAATATGTCAAACAATAATCAACTAAATATAATAATTAGCATATGCTTTAATACTCCCCCTTCAAGATAGGTAGTGTGTAACAACGCCTAGCTTGTATAGGTGTTTATCAAAGGCTGGCTTCGGTAGAGCTTTAGTGAGAGTGTCCGCGAGTTGATCTGCAGCATGGATATGAAGAATGTGAACTTGATCCTGCTGAACTTGTTTGCGAACAAAGTGAAAGTCTACAACAATGTGCTTTATGCGGCTATGAAAAACTGGATTTGCACACAGATAAATTGCACCCACATTGTCATAGTAAATGGTTGGTGCTTGGGGAAGTGAAATATATAGTTTTTTTAGCAGATTTGTTACCCAGTTGGTTTCAGCAAGTGCATTGGCAACATCACGATACTCTGCTTCAGTTGATGAGTGAGCAATTGTTCTTTGTTTATTGGAGGACCAGCTCACTAGATTTTTGCCGAAAAACAATATGTAACCAATAGTGGAAGCTCAATCACTTACATCTCCAGCCCAATCCGCATCAGAGTACATGTATAGCTTGAAATCATTATCTCTTTGAATGTGAAGAGCAAACTGAATTGTGCCTTGGAGATACCTGAGTACTCATTTGCGTGCTTTCCAGTGGACTTCAGATGGGGAATGCATAAATTGAGACAATTTATTTACAGAGAAGTTGATGTCCGGATGAGTAAACGACAAGTACTGTAGTTTTCCAAGAACTCTCCTGTAACGAGTGGCATCAGTTGGTTGCGCACAATCATTTAGTTGAGGCACGTCAGTGTCACTCATTAGGTTTTTTGCCGAATTGCACTCCTGCATGTTTTCTTCAGAGAGAATTTCATTTATGTAGTTAAACTGTGATAAGGTAATACCTTTGGCAGTACGGAGTACCTCAATTCTAAGGAAAAAGTGCAGATTCCCAAGATCCTTAATGGAAAAACATCCAGCAAGAGAAGCTATTGCCCGATTTACCTCGGAGTTGTGATTCCCTGTGATGATGATATCGTCCACATAAACCAGGGTGTACAGAATGTTGTTCGACACATTGCGAATGAAAAGTGAGGCATCAGATTCTGATTTGACAAATCCCAGATACAGAAGGAACGTCTTGAGTTCATTGTACCATGCCCGAGGGGCTTGCTTGAGTCCATAGATGGCTTTCTTTAGACGACATATATGGGAGGGGAACTGTTCATCTGCATAACCCGGAGGTTGGACCATGTACACTTCTTCTTCTAGACGACCCTGCAAGAACGCGTTGTTGACATCAAGTTAGCGGAGGGGCCAATTCTGATGGAAAACAATTGAGAGCACCAAGCGCACAGTAGTTGGTTTGACAATCGAACTAAATGTGGCATGGTAGTCAACTCCAGGACGTTGTGTAAACCCCTTCGCAACAAGTCGAGCCTTGTAGCGGTCGATTGTCCCATCAACTTTCCGTTTTAACCTGTTTAACCATTTGCAAGAAACAATGTTTTTTGTGGGGTCATGTGGTACCAATTCCCATGTCTGATTGTTCAATAATGCATCAAATTCACTTTTCATTGCTCTCTGCCACTTTGGGTGTTTGTGAGCGTGTTTGAAGGTGGTAGGGGTGATGGTGGGGGATAAGTGAGCCAGAAAGTAAAGGATGGTTTTTGGTTTGTGAATGTTGTGCTGGGAGCGGGTCACAAAATGAGTTGGTGGAGGAAGAGAAGGTTGCAGAGGTTCTGTGACTGGAACAGGTTCAGGAGAAGCTTGTAGGGGAGTTGAGGTAGTGGGATGAGCAGCAGAGTTTTGGCCAGCAGATGACATTGCTTTGTTTCTGCGGCTGTACACAATTGGAAAAGCTGATGATTGAGGCAATGGGGGATCAGTGTGATCAGGAGGGGTAGCGGAGTGTGTAGGAGAAGGAGAAGAGGTACTTGGAGATGCAGATTCTGTTAGAGCGCAATCAGAGGAGACGGTGTCTTTGTGAGCGTTGGTGGTACCTTCCTTCGGGATAAGTATGGGACTCAGTAAGTCGTGGCTAAGAGGAGGAGAAAGAATAGTGGATGGTGTTGGGTTTGTTGCAGTTGAACCTTTCCACGCAAGTGTTTTACAAGTTGCAGAAACATTTGAAAAAATATTTTGGTAAGGAAAACTATTTTCAAAAAAATTCACGTCACGAGATAAATAGATTTTAGAAGATTTTGGATCAAAACATTGATGAAAATGATGAAGTAAAGAGAATCCTAAATATACATAGGGGTTGATCGGGGCTCTAATTTATTTTGGAATAAGGTTTGAGCCAGGGATAGCAGAGACACCCAAAGATTTTTAAAGAATTGTAATCCGGATCTTGACCAAAAATTAGTTGAAACGGTGATTTATTTTGTAAATGTGGGGTAGGCAAACGATTTATGAGATAAGCCGCATTTTGACAGGCAAAAGACCAAAGAGTCGATGGAACTGATGCTTCATGAAGTAAGGTTCTGGTTGTCTCAATAATATGCCTGTGACGACGTTCAGCGAGAGCAACTCTTTGGGGGGTGTATGGAGGAGATACAAGATGTTCAATACCCTGAGATCTTAGGTACTGATCAAGACTTTTATATTCGCCATCACTATCTGTATAGAGAGAAAGAACTTTCGTATTAAAACGACGTTCGATTAATGCTTGAAAGTTTTGGAAAAGGTTAGTAACCTCACTTTTATTTCTTAAAGTGTAAAGCCAGGTGTATTTGGTATAATTATCCACAAAAATACAGTAATATAATTTATTGTCAATCGGTTGAACTGGAGAAGGACCCCATAAATCACTAAAGATAGTTTGGAAAGGTTGGGTACATGATAAAGTGAACTGCTGAAAAGGATGGTGATGAGCCTTATTCAAAGAACAAGAATTACAAACTAAAAATTTGTCTCGCGAGCAAGGTAGCGAGAATTTATTCAAAATAAAATGTAAAACTCTTGAATGTGGATGCCCCAACTGACGATGCCAAGTGAAACTAGTTGTGGTGGAAGAAGTCACCCAACTGACGATGCCAAGTGAAACTAGTTGTGGTGGAAGAAGTCAAATGCGCTTTAGGAGTAGAGATGGAGGTCAAGTCCGGCCACTCATAGAGACCGTCTCTACTCTGACCGTGCACCAACGGAGTCCGCGTTTCCAAGTCCTTCACAGAAAAATGAAAAGGAAAGAATTCAATAGAGGTTAGGTTATCTTGACAAAATTTAGAGACAGAGAGTAAATTGCGTTTAATGCTTGGAGCACAGAGAGTGTTAGAGAGTTTAAAAGATTTATTTGATGCATGTAAATGAGTAGAACCAGTGTGAGTTATGGAGATTTTGTTACCATCACCCATAGAGACTTG
>JAJOOS010004482.1:0-30935 GCA_029582725.1 Solanum chiquidenum
AAAAAAAAAAGTCGTGTTGCATAGAGTCAGAGCTAAATTTAAAGCTAAAATTATTGAATTCTATTAAGCATGTAAATGAAATTCTAGCTCTGTCCTTGATACTCCTATTGTACTTGCAGATTACATGATTAAAATATTAAAAATGTATTCGTTCGGACGAGTTAATTAAATTTTGGATGAGATGTATATGATAACACAATTAAGAATAAATGGAGGGTTAGCAAAGCATCATGATCAAAGTTACATGTCATTGAAAAATCTCCCATGACATGTCATCATATCCTTCATTAAATAACTAGAAGAAACAAGATATTGTGAATAAATTCCTATTTAATTTATTGCTGGCACCTATAAAAAATAACCAAGTCAGAGATTTAAATTAAATCATTAAACTATGAGAGAGAGCAAAAATAAGAATTTTTATAGATGAATAAATGAACACATAATGACAAAAACCTAAGTCAGGCAATCGCATGAATGAAAAAAAGAAATATAAAAATGAAACAAATTGTTTTTTTTTTCTGTTTGATAATGATATATATAACTCTATATAAGATGTAGCTTAGGAGTAATTGTAACATGTCGATTGAACTGTCTTTATTAATTGTAACATCCCCACACAACCCACCGCCCTAAAAAAATTAAGGATGTGTTCGGTTCGGAGAAAATGTTTTTTTTTAAAATTAAGTGTGATATTAACTTATTTTCTTTATATTCAGTATGTAATTAAGTAGAAAATATTATTAGAAAAAGATTTGTGGTAGTGGGGATGAAAGCTACAAGAGTGGAGGTGAAGATGAGGCGTGTTGGAGGGTGAAGAGTACACGATCAACATGAAACGACACTTACGAAACTTATTTTTTCATAGAAAATATTTATCAAATGCCGAACACACCCTAAAAGTATTATTATTATATAACCGATGTTTATATTGATTAAATAATATTTATTATACTTTTATTCTACAATAATATATATCAACGACGACTCTTATAAAAATATTTAAATAATCAATCAACTAATCTTTTAAGATTCTCGATGATTACGATCTATTATAGTTATTATAGTTTAGGAGGGTTAAAAAACTTTTAGCCAACTTGCTAAAAAGGTTAAATTGAATAAAAAAGTGTCCTTAAAACGGCAATTTGTGCAAATCCCTGTATCACAAATTCATAAGGATAAATTTTAGGAATCACATAGTTTTAATATGAAATTACAATCTATCCCTATTTAGTTTGTAATTACATTAATCCCTTAAAAAGTAACACAAATCGGATATATTAATATGTAGCTCGGATACATTATAACATAAACCGAATGCATAATATGTAGCTCAGATACATTAAAAACTAATTCGGATACATAATATGTAGCTCGGATACATTAAAAACTAGCTCGGATACATTATAAAATAAATCGGATACATAATATGTAGCTTGAATACATTAAAGAAATAAGGGATTTTAGAGATTTTTAGAAATAGAAGGGGATATTGGAAATAAGGGAAATATAAGACGAGTATTTCAGTAATTTTTCCAATTCATAATTATCACCACTAGCACCTCAATGGGCCCATCTATTGGGCCTAATGGGCCCAAAATAAAGCATGGACTATTTAAGTGTTACGGGCAAATGGAATAAGAGTGTTTGATACTTATTGATAGATCAACGATGGAAATTAAAGCAGCCACTCCCACTTGCACTCCAAAAAATTATCTAATTATATATTATTATAAAATTTTATATTAAAAGTTTTTTTTTAATGTTATTTTAAAGTTTTAGTATGTCGTTTTCTATGAGGAGAAAAAAAATCAGAAAAGAAAAGATACAAAAAAGGTAAAGTGGAAAGATGATTTCCCTTTGCTTTTCTACTAAATTCTTTTGTTTTTGCTCTAATGGCAAACAGCATAAAAATGTATCATTTATTTATTTGGTCATGTTAAATTAATATATAGTTTGTTCGTCATATATTTGTATCTTTTTTTGGTACGGAAGAATTGGATGTAAAATGACTTGTGTGATGTGTCCACATCTGTCTTTAATTATAAGTCAATAATGTGCATTTAGAGAAATCTAAGGGGGTGTTCGGTGCGAAGAAAAATGAGTTTCTTATTTATTTTCTTGTGTTTGGTAGATAAACAAAAATTATTACTGTAAAAAATTTTTTATATAATTTAAAAGCGTCGATGTAATATGCGAGGGAGGACTTGTAGTATCTCTAGGTCTGATAAAAACGAAAGATTCCCTAACAGTAATTTGAATGGAGGTTGACCACTGAGCCCACTTTAGCCAACATATACTATAAGAGGTGGGGTCGTGGGGAGGTAGGAGTGCGAGCTGGTAGAGGGTGAAGATAACGATGAGGTTTGTTGGAGGCCAGAGGGTGGAGGACACGATCTACAATGACGTCGTGAAATGTCATTAGTGAAGTTTATTTTTATTTAACTTCTAGCTCGTTAGGGATGAAATTCCTAAAACTAAGACCGATAATGCCATTTACTACGACTAGAAAAAAGAATTGACCTTTAAAAAATTCATTTTTAAGGTATCCAATTCATGCAGCAAATCTGTTTGTGGTGGAAAAAAATCAACAATAAAAAAAAAAAATAGAATATAGAAAATCATTGAATTTGTTTCTACTTCAATTTGTTATGGTATAAGCACATTGGATGGTTGTAAATTTTTACCTAATCTTATTATTATCTGTTTATATTTGAAAGTTAAAATATTTGAACACCCGTAGCTTCTAATGCTAGGTAATGTGAGTACGTCATGCATGCACATTAACCATAATGACAATATGACATGTTATTTAGTACTATAATAATATCATTATGAATGAAATGAATAAAATAATCACATGGAAGTATAAGAAATTAATAATTATATTAGTGCTGTCAAGTTTTGTTTTGCCAATATATTAGTTGTAGGTATGGTCTATAGGTGTGATTTATTACATACAATGGGAAGGAATCATTGAATTACCCACACTTATTCTCACATTTAAGTATTGAAAAACTTAGCAAATGTATCCTCCGGTCGTCTAGTTTATCAATATAATTAAAATTACACTACTTATAATACATCTTGGTTGTATATGTTGTGTACATATATAAATATTATATATATACTAGAGAAAAATATTGAAAATATTATTAAACTTGATGCGAATTATTAGTTTCGTCCCTACACTATTGACAATCTTTAGAACACCCATTTACTTGACTAACTAAACTTAAATACAACTCTAATCTTGCCACATGGGTGAAATACAACCCTAAATTCTCGTTAAGTTTAGGGGAGTTTTTGGACACTTTTCTCGGTATTTCATTAAGAACCTCATTTCTTCTACAAGAGTTTTGAGACCACTTGTTATGTCATGTGGTAGATCAGAGGTGTATTTAAATTCAACTAGTCAAGTAGAGTGGTGTTTTTAAGGTTGCCAATAGGTCGGGGATGAAACTAATAATTTCCGCCAAGTTTAGGAGTGCTTTCAATACTTTTCTCTATATAATATTAATATACATTGTGTACATATTTTATAAATTAGATGGTCCAAAATATTGAATTGTAATTCCTCAAGAATTTAATTAACGTGAAAATTTCATATATGATATTTATTAGATTAATATTTTCAAGTTATAGCAGTAGAATAAAACTTTCGAGTTGTAACAATAAAAAAATTCAGGTTATAACATTTTATTTAAAAAATGTTTTTTTAATTAATTGTAAAAACCTGTTTTGAAAAAAAAAAGATAAAAAAGGAAAATAAATTGATTTTGAAGAAAAAAATAAAAAAACGAAAATAGGTGTATTAATTAAATTTGAATTGATTGAAGATAATTATTAATTAGCATAAATTTAGGAGATTCAAACTAATTAGGAATATTTGTTTTCCTTAATTCACTCTAATATGTTAAAATTAATTAAAAAGTCTTATTTTATCCATTTTCTTCAACGTTTCTCTCTTTGTGTTTTTTTTTTCCAGAATTGTTGTCACTGATGAGTAAATCAAGTTTTTTTTTGTTTGAAAATTTTTGATTTGGAATATTTTTTGTGTTAGAATATGAATTTGGATGTCAAAGGTGTACAATTTGGATACCAATTATAAGTTAGAGTTAGTTCATGAACTCTAAATTAGTAGTATGATTTCTTTCTAGTTAATAAGACATTGTAAAATCATAAACTCTAAATGTTGAATCCAATTTGTATGCATTTTGTATATAACTGTTATCTCGAGAATTATTATAGTCAATGTGTAATTTATCTTTAGAATGGTGTATCCATTTGGAATGCAGTCTGTATATAACTAGTATCTTGCGATTACAATAGTCCATTTGTAATTCATATGTAGTTGGTATCTTTTTGGAATAAAACAGTGGATATTATATATATCAAATACTTAAAGCTGTAACAAACACAAAAATATCGTTCAAAAGTTTAAAAAGACTTGTAATTCTAAAAAGTCTAAGGTGCAATCAACTATTTCAAATTTGATCTCCGTGATCTTGGTGTGAAATAATTGTTGGTATTCGGAGCATGTTCTTTTGCTATGCGGGGTCCACCAAATTTGCTAGCAACAGTGCCAATTACTTTACTCTCACTGGTCGCGCCATCATCATTCTTTGTTTTTCCATAATGTCATATGATTGTGGCATACCTTTGACGATGGTACTTTGCATCGATATCAACATAAGGCATATCAAAAACTCCATTACTAATGTATTCAGCAAATAAACATGCGTACAAACCACAATCACTGAAAAAAATTTGAAAGAAAAATTATTTTATATCATTTTCATACCAATGTTAAAAATTTAAATGCATTAATGAAGTAATTGAAAAAGAAATCTTCCTATTAGAAAAAAAATTCCAATTTCATATAAATATTAGTCATAATTCATACAAACAGAGTAATTTAACAATTCATACCATTTGCATACCAATTTAACAATCATATCATTGGGCTACTGATATCAAATCAATTTCAAACCAATGTCAAAACACAATTCATATCATTTGCATACCAATATTATATTACATTTCATATAATATCCCAAAATCATATATTAAAGTCAGATTCATACAAATATTATTCACATTTTGTACAAGTTTCACCCAAACAAAAGTTTCGAAACAACAATACGCATAATGTGATATTTTTAACAAGAAAATCACTAATTTGAATAATGTGAAAATAAATTAAATATAATACTTACCCTAACAACTTTTTTGCCTTTTCTGGATATTGGGATTTCTGATTCCTTTTTTTTTTGTTCTTTTTGTTGATGGTTTTGAAGATTGAACAACTTCTACATTTGTTGCTTTTTTTCTTTTTTTCTTTTTTATTTCACTAACAAAATCAGAATTCGAATCAAAATGGGTTTCTACAATTTTCTCCTTCCTCTTTTTTTCCTTTTGATTTGCCGGACTCACCTTTTCTTTGCTTCATTTTTTTCTCCTTTTGATCTTTCGACTGAGAGGAACCACACTTTGCAGGAATTTCAACATTCTTTTTGTGTAGATCTCATTCCACCATTAAATCATATAAATGTGGAAGAGTTCTACTGATTTTCTTTTTGAATGAAGAAGACAAACGTTGAAGATGGTGAGCGAGAAAAAGTTAGTTCTCTGTAAAAGAGAAATGTGGGGGTGGAGGGTGGGGTTTGCGTGTGGGTAAAAGAAGAAGGTGGGGGGTTGTTGTGTGAAATCTGGAAAAAAAATCCCTAAAATGGTGTAAGAGATAATGACAATTGATTCTCTAATATTAATATTATCCCTAAAATGGTGTAAGAGATAATGACAATAGATTCTCTAATATTAATGTTATTTCTCTTACTTATTAATTATAATGTAATTAAATAAATAATAACTAATTAATAAAATAAAATAAAATAAATTATAAATTAAAACTAATCTGTTAATACTTGTAATTAAACTGTTATAAGTAGTAAGAGAAAATGCTCTAAAACCCCCCAACCTATACCCGAAATCCCAACTACACACTCCAACTTTACGGATGTCCTATTACCCCCTAAACTGTTTAAAACTGTAATAATTACACCCCTAAAAAGCCATAACCAGATCTGTGTTAGCCTGTGAACTTCACGCGTTTTACAGGTGAAAATTCAATTAATTTATTATTATTTTTTAATTTTTTTTATAATTCATTTCCACTTTTTCATATACTCTCCCATTTTCTTCAAATCTAAGATAACTTCTTCCCCCAATTCTTTCAAATTCCTATGGAATTGTGAGGAACAAAGATGAATAGTCGACCTTGTTGTGAGAACAGAGGTAGGTCTTCATGGTGGTTGTCTCGAAATGGGAGAGATAAGAGGAGAGGGGAAGAGGAGAACATGATTTTGTTGGTGGTTTGGGTTTCGCCGGAGGCGGCGACAGTGGTGGCTGATGGTCGAGCAACAAAAGAGGGAGAACAAACAAAAGCACTAGCAATGCTGAATCCGGTATGAGAATTTGGTCTTTGTTGCTATGGAGAAGAAACAATGGCTAATTTAAGGGTGGGGAAGATAATTGTTGGAGAAAGAGGAAATTTTCGTCAAAATTCACCTTCTAACGCCCCTAGAGGAGGTGAGAACACCTCCTATGACAGGTCAGCACTTAAGTGTGTAGAAAATAGAGAAATATAAAGTTCAGGGGGGTAATAGGACACCCTTAAAGTTGGAGTGTGTAGTTGGAATTTCGGGTATAGGTTGGGGGGGCTTTAGACCATTTTCTCTAAGTAGTAATATAAAAAAAAGTACATCTAAAGGCTGTAATATTAATCCTTAAATAGATATATGGGGTGATTTTTCCTTAACTAAAACACAAAATGGGCCAAATCTAACGTAATGAATTGGGTCATTGAAAGACAAATCCTACACTCCTCATGATAACCAGGCCAGCCCGTTTTTAATTGGGCCATGTAAGACGAAGATTGACAATATTGGCCATTTGTAGAAATAGCCACTTTGAGTAACCATATTTAAGAGACAGTCTAAATTCATAAATTCTTGTAACTAACTATTTCAAAATCAACTTTAGACCGACAAGTTTGAAGTTTCAAAGTTTTTAGGTATGTGTATCGGAGGTTTATTTTGACAAGTCAAACTTCAACCAAATTAACAGAATTTTTTTGGTTTGACATTTCATATTTTGCTTAAGATTTTTATCTTAAGTATTACTATTGCCAAAATTTTGACCAAACGTTCTTTAATAGTTATGGTGAGAAACAAAATGATCACAAAAAAATATATATATTAGGTAACTTCACAAATCTTAAGATTATATTAGACCATTAAAAGCTTCAAATCAACTAAGGAGAATGTTATACATTATAGAATATACTATTGACATCAATAAAGAAAAAAACACAATTAACTAATTATTGAATCTAACTTACTATATTTAATTTTCCCTACTATAATGAAATCCAATTAGTAAATTTAGAATCCAATGCAATTTTTTGATAAGTTGGCCATTTACAACCTCTTCTACTTTATTTTTCATGGCATTAATTGAGGAATTTAGGGTATTAATTAAAAATTATGTATATTTCAAGTTTTGTACGATCGAAAAATAGTTTAGAGCAAAACAAACTGAAAAATAAATAAAAAAGAAACATAGTAAAATCTACGAAGGAAACACAATCGTGAAGGTAAATTCGCTATTACAAAAATTGATGAGCAAATCAAATTAGCAACATTGAAGTGTGAGCTTGCGATGTCAATAGCAAAATTTTGGTAATCGTCAAACACTTCAATCCACATAGTTACTCTAATCTTAATACATATTTTGTGTATCATACTATCGTTTTAACTTTACTATTTCTAAGTTGTAAAAGCACCCTAACATAATACTTTTATAACATATAGTTATAATATTTTAAAGCAAAGATATACACGACCATACAAAATATGATTTAAATATGAAATTTTTAACTTTTTAATCATCTCTTAAAATGAGTCCCACAGGCTAATGAAATTTTCTCAAATCTTACCAACACATAAAATCATAGATCCAAAACTTAAAAAAACTTGACGTGTCATCTTTCCAAAATTATATATAATTATACAAAATATTGAAGTTGCCTGCCATTGATATGAAGAAGAAATGGACCCACAAAACGTATAAACTTCCGTGATCTTTTTTCCAATTTGGAAGTTCCAAAAGAGGATTAAGTCAAATTATTTTATTTATTTTATCTAAAATAGAAAAGTAAACATAAACCTCTTTCTTTGACTAATTTAAGTACCCTTTTCATATTAATATGATTAAAAAAAATATAGTTGATCAAAATCTATGAAGTTTGCTCACGAAAAGTAAAATGTGACAAATAAAAAATAAACGAATAGAATAGTATATGTTTTAGTTTAATACATTATTAACTTTTTAAATTTGTTAATAAATTATATTTAAACTCAATTTGAAACTTATTTTATTTAAATACCCGAACATATGATAAATTTTTCATCTTTATACATGTTCTCAAGAGACAATATATAAATAAATAAATTACATTCATTAACTATATGCGTTTAATCTAACTACTTACTAAACGCTCAACAATACACACGAAAGTATATTAAAAATTTGAATTAAAAGTATTTAATAAAAATATGTTGTCATATGTCGAGATGCTCATTCAAAAAATAGAATGTAATTTGAGTTGATAAATATAATTTACTAACAAGTTTAAAGAACTATATATGTATAGTGTATTAGTGACGGTGTTTGGATTGATTTAAAAGTTGGTCAAACCTACTTTTAAGTCAGTTTTTGACTTCTTAGAGTGTTTGACAAATATTAAAAATAACTTTAAATAAGTCAAAAATGATTTAAAATAAGTAAAATTATAATAAGTCAAAAATCAAAATAAGTCCCCCCTACTTTTTATTTTTTGACTTAAAAGTCATTTCAGTTTGAGTTTTTATTTTTGACTTAAAAACTACTTTTTTAAGCTAATCCAAACGGGCTCTAAATCTATTTTTTTCTATTAGTACTCTTCATCCTTAATAAGAGATTTCTGATTTAAGTTTTCTTGGGTACAAAATCACATTTATTAAAGAGTACTTTAACACTAAATTTAGCCAAACTGCCATGTGGTATCGAACATCGTGTAGGAATCCAAAATTCTCTAAAAATATTGAACAATTAACATAAACACTTTTTTAAGCTAATCCAAACGGGCTCTATGTCTATTTATTTTTTTCTATCGGCACTCCTTCATTCTTAATAAGAGATTTTGAATTTGAGTTTTCTTAGGTAGAGAGTGCCTTTATTAAAGAATGTTTTACCTTTAATGTGAGACTTTCCGACACGAATATAAATTTAGTCAAACTCCCATGAGGTAAGAATCCAAAATTCTCTAAAATATTGAACAATTAACATAAACACTTTTGTAAATTACAAAAAGTTATCTAAAGTTCAACTAAATGTCACATTGACCAAAGTCCATATTTAGGCATAAATTTTGCAAGAATGGCGTAAATTTTTTCAAAGTCTCTTCAATAGCTAAGCGACAAGCGTATACATTTTCTCTCTGTATATAAAAATTTTTTCTTCTTCCTATGAAGCTCGATTTTGTGAAGTAAATAGAGTTTGAATAATCATTAATTGCTTCAAATGCTTGAATGGGGGATTCTGACTTCTGATAGAAAAGTAAAAGATTCTTTTCGGATTGAAAAAAGAAATCAAAAGGGGCAATAAAAAAGGAACAATCTTTTGCTGCTTTTGGATTAATTGCTCCTTTTTTTGATCTGGGTTCTTTTTCTTTTCGCTAATTGCTGTAGATTATTGGTGCTTTTGGGTTTAAGGTGAGTAAATTTATAATCTTTTTTTTGTTTGTTTAATCTGATTTTAGTTGTTAACAATGGACATGTTGAGCTGGACGAATCTAGCTTTTCTCTGTAGCTGTTTGCTTATAAGTACTTTATTTTTTTTATGAATTTTGCTTTTCCTGCAAATTTTAGAGAACCCCTTTTCGAATGCTTGAGTTTTAAGCTCTTTTGTTTTTTGTTATGGGTGGTAGGTGATTTTTATCTCTTTCTTGTATGATCTGTTGTTTTCAATTTATTTACATGTTGAAGTAAATTTAATGCTATATTGATGTAGTGAGTTAGATGTTTGTGGTCTGATCACCAATGTGATTGAAAAATCAAATTGGTTTAGATGAGATAATCGAAGCATATTTGCAAGTTCCCTAATTTTGCAGTCATATTGGCAAGCTCTATTTAGTCTTATGTATCTTTGCTACATTGAATAATCCGTTTTAGTCAATTGGGAATCCCGTGTGCTAAAAGATCTTAAGCATATAGCATTAATTTTTGATAGGTGGAGGTAGGGGTAAGGTTTGTGTACACTCTAACCTCCCGAGAGCCTACTTGTGGGATTTCAGGTATGTGATTGTTGTTGAAGTGGAGAGATAGATAAGTTCCTTATAGGATTATTTTCAAACAAAATGGTGCATATTGTTGTTGACTGACAGCACAAATCTTGGGCTGGATATCTTTGTGTTGAAAAGTTATTTTTCGTATGTATTTAATTGGCACTACATTCATGTTTTCCTGCAGGTAAAAGTGTTGCCGAGAATGAACCAATAGCATTTCACCTCATGGGCTGGTTGAACAAAATTTTCAAAGGTTCTAGCCATAAAGTTTCGGAAGGCCAATATGACTGGAGATGTGAAGGACATACAGAAGGGGAGGACCCATCTACAGCAGAGGTAAATGTGGCATTAAACTAATGTCCAATGAGCTCATCATCCAGATAAACTGGCATCCTATCCAATGTATTTACTAAGCAAGCTCCTAAGACACCTGACATACCTTTGAATTGTTTACTTTATTTCTCATATTTCTCAGAATATTTGGGAATTCAGATTACCAAAACTTAGCAAGTGTAAGGGATTATAATTGTCAGCTTAATAGGTAATATGGTATAGTTGGTGATTTATCCATGGATACAGGTAGGTAGTGTCGATATCAAGTAGATGGCATGCTGCTGATGCTGTTCATGTCAAAAGGCATTAGCGTTTGCTTGGTTCTAAAAGTTACAAGTTCACTTACTTGAATACTAAAAGTCCTTTCTGAAGTCTAGGGTGACATTGTCTAAAGCTCTAACTGGCCATGCAGTCTTAACTTTCATCGGCAATGTGAAGAAGGCCTTGAAATCGTACGCTTATAATGAAGCTGTTAGAATTTAAAAGAGATTCTTTGTCTTGTGTTGACGATTGGTATATATGTTGTATATGAATTGGTTATTTGTAAGACCACTGGCACAAAGACATGAGGACTTTGGTAAGGCTAATAATGCAAAATTTCACTACAACTGTTCAATTTTTGGGGTGTAGCTGAGTGATGAAACTTATTCAATTTACTAACACATAATGACATAATACTAGTGCACATTCTATTGGTGCTTGGAATCTGGCAGGTAAATCTTGACCATGGCCTAGTACTCAACAGTGTGGCTTAGTGGTCAGGGGAGAACTAGAACTATGAGGTCTCAGGTTTTGGAGACAAAAAATGCTAGGTGATATCTTTCCATATGCTTAAGTTTTGGTAGCAGAGTTACGCAGTATTGATGTTGGTGGGAGGTAGCAGATATCTGGTGGAATTAGTCATGGTGCGCTCAAGCTCTCTAGGACACCAACCTCATAAAAAAAACTCAACTATAGCTATTGAAGTATAAGTTCTTAGAGTTGAAACTGAGTTAGATGCTGAGCTTTCTCTGGACAATATGAATCCCATTTGGTAATTGTTTTTAGTGACTGTTCTTCTTGACTTCTATGATGACTGATGGTACGGATGCTTTGAGATTGATTTCTCCAATTTCTTGCGGTTGCATAGTCATTTTGAGCTTTATTCAGTTCTTGCTTGTAGTTTGCTCTGTCTTTTTCTCTCATTAATAAATTTGTTTATGTTAGAAGTCCGTATTGATATCAATCTCAAAAACAAAGTTCACATTGTATTTTTAAATTTTCAGGGTAAATTGGATTGATGAGTGACTTACAACGTGTTAAAATTTAGACCTGCTCACCATGAATCCATGATAATCCGCTGTGTTGATACACTAAATTTTCATCAAAATATTTGTTCACTGAATTTTGTAACTATTAAGTCACTAAAATATGTAGGGCCGACTTTTCATATACAAATCCTTGATACTTTATTTTATGTGTTCAGTGTGATCATTATGTCGGTTATATATGTCACTTTCCATTGCCAATAAAGGATCAAGATCCACCTGAACAATAAAAGATCATTCGAACATGTAATATTCATACCGTGTCCGTATATTTTTTTAAATAAGCATATCATGCTGACATTTTTATACTGTGTTTGAACTTTTGTGTGTCTAGGACTCTTGGTCAGAGATTGAAGAAATAGATCGAGCTATTGCTATATCTCTCTCAGAGGAGGAACAGAAAGGGAAAGTTGTGATTGGTGAGTATTAGTTGCTTCTTAAAGAAATGAAAACTGAAAGTTTGCATTCCTTTGAGGTCTCTCCTGTACTGTCATAACCAAAAGCAAGATGTTACAGTTGTAGTTGAGTTAACTGCTGACATTATTTGGAATTTAAACTTCCCATCGTATGTGTTCAAGGCTACTGAGTACTTTCATATGTGTAGTTTAGCTCATCCATGGTATAGCGCGTTGTTCTATAGAAATACTTTTCATTCTATGAGGAATCTAGCTTCTTTTTATTAGTTTAGCTTTGACAATTTTTGAAAACCAGCCATACTTGATTATTTGCTTGACCAAAAACTATATTTGCTTGATTTTCTAATTGTTCCTTTTCTTTGATTTTTAGCAGATAGTGAATCACAACTGAAAGAAGATGAACAACTTGCAAGAGCTCTGCAGGAGAGCTTGAATGTCGAGTCTCCACCTCAGCATGTAAGCAGAAATGATCACGGAGGCGGGAATGTATATGGGAATGGAAACTTCTATCACCCAGTACCTTTCCCATATTCTGCAAGCTTTAGGTATTCAAAATCTTTGTTGATGTTTTTATAAAATTGTTGCAAACTTTATCTTACTCAATGCCATTGGGCTCTCTTAAATTTCCTTTGAAGTCACCCGTGGATATGCACAGTGGTAGAGCTAGTTCGGAAAATCCAAAATAAAATGGACTAATCTTTGAAAGCGTGTGAGTTAGTTAGCTAAAGTTGCAGTTGCTACTTATTAATTGCCATAAATATAAATCCCTAGATATTTTACTCACTTCTTTCTTGATGAACTTGATTTCTTCACTTTCTAAATTTTGTTATAGGTGTCATTATACAGAATTTGTATCATGGGATATCTGTATTATTAACGCGAGGAACAAAACATTTTAATTTTGAAACTTTCTTTTGAAAATGGTGAACCCTTTAATATTAAATATATATCTTTTGCTTTATTTAGTAGTGGATGGCATGTTCAGAGGCAAGAGAAGGTAACTACAATTCCACTGATTTTTCTGTCATTGTATTTCTGCATTTAGGTTATTCTTACGTATTTCTCCAGTGCTCCCTAGCTGTACACTCTGCTTCATGTGTGTAGTTGTGTCACTAGATTGAGAGTTCAATGGTGGGCAGTAAGAAATCTTAAGTGAGCCCGTTGATTGCTGTGAACATTCTAAATTCCTTGTATAAGCAAATACAGATGTTTGTCATAAGACATTAAGAATTAACACTACAGCATAACCGATAAAATAATTTTTTTTAACACAACTGCTTTTTGACCTAATGCATGTTATCTTTTTCTGTGGTAGGGTATGTGCAGGTTGCAGCACTGAAATAGGTCATGGACGATTTTTGAGTTGCATGGGAGCGGTATGGCATCCAGAGTGCTTTAGATGCCATGCCTGTAACCAGCCAATATCTGATTATGAGGTGCAATACTGCATATTTTTTAATATTTCTAGTCCAGTCTTGTTATCTGGTGTATTACTGCTTTTGCTTATCCGACACTTTTCATAATAATGGTGCCAAGTCAAAGCACATGTTGATTTGGGGTATTTAGGTAACCAAACGCGAAAAAGGGTGGGATTGAGGCAGGGAGCAGATGCACAATAATAACTACAGATCTACTGGGGAAACAATCATCTAAAGTAAATGACTTACTATAAAATACAATTTTGAAAATATGTCTGACCATCAGTAGGCAATTTGCTCATTCTGGAAATAAGAGTAGCGACAGGAATCAATTTTTGTACATCTGGTAGCAAGTTATAGTTTTTAGTAATATTCACTCATCGTCCATAAGGTGTTTAATACTTTCTGTAACTGTAACTTAGTACTGATATTGTTGTTGGTAATTATCATATAGTGTCTTGGGTAATGTACGTCAACTGTCAATCATCTGAAAGTGATAGAACATCAATTTGTATGACAAGTATATTCATGAAATCTGTTTTAACTTTTGGATGTATTAAATGTGCAGTTCTCAATGTCTGGGAACTATCCCTATCACAAAACATGCTACAAGGAGCATTATCACCCGAAATGTGATGTGTGCAAACACTTTGTAAGTACAAAATGATTGTTTCTCTTAAATCTTCTGCAGAAGTCCTCTTACATGTCTTAATTTTTCTTTTGATTGTAGAAGACTACCAAACACTAGAAAAACATAAAGTTCTCCATTACATGCCTTCCTTGAAGCTCAGAATAATTAGATAGTGATCCTAGACACTAGTGTAAGGTAGGTGTCGCAACATTTCACCGAGTACAGATCAGTGAGAACTTGGTATAGGCTATCTCTTGTTGGCTCAGAATCCATCTAGCTACTGATTATGTATAATTTATTTGAGATTCAGTAAGTGTTTCCTGTCTGTCCAGATTCCAACAAACGCAAGTCTTCTCTAGTCTAGACTTCATGGACTGTTCTGTCTTTTCTGGTCTAAATGCCATGGGATGTATAGTTTAATCGTGGGTCTTCCTAAGATAATAAACAAACTAATAAAGTGTATGGTAGGTGTCTCAACATTTCACCGAGTACAGATCATTGAGAACTTGGTATAGACCATCTCTTGTTGGTTCAGAATCCATCTAGCTGCTGATAATGTATCATTTCTTTGAGATTCATGAAGTGTTTCCTGTCTGTCCAGATTCCAACAAATGCAGCTGGGCTTATTGAATACAGAGCACATCCATTTTGGTCCCAGAAGTATTGTCCTTTTCATGAGCATGATGGAACACCCCGTTGCTGTAGCTGTGAGCGAATGGAGGTGAGGCGGATGAAACAGAACAAGATTTCTGGAGAAACCTCTGTGTCTTCAGCAAAATTCTTGTGATTAACTTTATAAAGAACACAATTTTGATTTGACTGCAGCCACGGGATACAAGATATATTGCCCTTGATGATGGTCGAAAGCTCTGTCTAGAGTGCTTGGACTCTGCGATAATGGATACGAGTCAGTGTCAGCCCCTTTATTATGATATACAAGAATTCTATGAAGGGCTAAATATGAAAGTGGAGCAGAAAGTTCCTTTGCTTCTGGTTGAGAGACAAGCATTGAATGAGGCTATGGATGGAGAGAGACATGTAACTGTTATCTTGACCCTAGCTGCCGCTTCTTCTCCTTTCATTCTTGTATTCTCCATATTCATACTGTTTTCGTGTGAAGAATATATTGCTTATGTTTGGTTTTCATCTCTTTTGCCAGGGTTATCACCACATGCCTGAGACAAGAGGACTTTGCCTTTCTGAGGAACAAACTATCAGCACTGTAAGGACTTCAAGTGATATCCATTTCTTCTCCCTCTTCATGATTTTGGAAACTGAAAACTTAAATATCTTTTATTCAAATGGTAAACGGAAGCACTTACTTACCACTAATTGCCAGATACAAAGACGGCCAAGAATAGGAGCTGGAAATCGGGTCATGGACATGAGAACGGAACCTTATAAATTGACACGCCGCTGTGAAGTGACTGCAATTCTTATCTTATATGGTCTACCTAGGTACTATTTTGTTACTTTGCTCTGCAATTTTATGAATCTGAGTGCTACTGTTTTAACAGACCTGTTTGATTAGTCAGAATCACCTGTGTCCATTCAACATTTAATTTATTTAAATGTTGATGATGCATTGCAAGTAGGCATTAAGCAAAACAAAAATACTATGTCCCTTAGTAGAGCTGTAGAAAAAGTTGATTAGATTTTATATTACTCTATGTGACCATGTCAATAGTGGATGATCAATGTAATCTGGTTTGGCATCATAATTCACTTGAGATGCATTTAGAGTCAGCTTTCCATCACATTCGTGGGGCTAGATGTGATTTGGGCTCTCTAAAATCTCTGATTTCTTCGCCAGTCTTATAAAATATTTTTAGATTCCTCTGGACTATGTAGTAACTTTTTCATCTGATATCTGTGCACACCACATACCTAACCTTGTTGCTGTTTCCTGATGCTTTCTAGCTAGAATCCAATTTTCATACCACACTTTTCTATCTCTGAGGAAAAATTGAATGATTTGTGTGTTTCCGACGGTTAGTATGAATTGGACATTTCCTCTGTAATTTAGGTTTAAGCAGCATGTTCATGTATTTTTGCCCTCAAGTTGAAGCATTAATTTTCTTTTTTGTAAGTGGAAGCGTTGGTTTCGATATATGACATGAGTCTATGCAGGTTGCTGACTGGGTCAATCCTTGCGCATGAGATGATGCATGCGTGGCTTCGACTAAGAGGTGCTCGCTCATTTCTTCTACTCCCTTCCTAACTTGATTGCCCATCTATTTCAAGAGGTTGCTGACCCTGGGATGTCAGCAACCTCTAGGAATGTCAAATTCAGAGCGAAAAATTGTAAAGCGTAAATATTAAGAAGAGAAAAGCACAGGTAGACTGTCTGAGATTGAATATGATTCAAAAACTTTAAAAAGCATGCTTATTAGTTACAGGGATGTTTTTTATAGATAAAATGGGAAGTAAATCATCAATGGCATAGTAAAAACAAGATTAAAAGAAGAAGAAACACATAAAGTCTAGGATATGAAGTAGCATGTCAAGCACAAGTTCTTTTGGCGTGGACGTGTGAAAAAGGGAACATAAAGAAAAACTCTCAGGGAACTGTCTAAATGCCTCCTGCATATAGGAACACGTTTGTTTTCCTTCCTTTAAGTTTGTCTATCCCGATATCTGTGCAATTTATTGGTTACAATCATTGACTGTTGGAGTGTCTGATGTGGTCGATATGTCCTTCATCTATGATAGGTTATCGAACTCTTAGCCAAGACGTTGAAGAAGGCATTTGCCAGGTATTAGCACACATGTGGTTAGAAACCCAAATTGCATCCACATCAAGCAGCAATGGAGGCGCTTCAACCTCATCAGGCATGTCATCATCAAAGCAGGGGATTAGATCTCCTTTCGAGAGGAAACTCGGGGATTTTTTCAAACACCAGATTGAATCAGACACTTCACCAATTTATGGAAACGGATTCAGAGCTGGTAATCAAGCAGTGCTTAAATACGGACTAGAAAGGACGTTAGATCATATTCGGATGACAGGAACCTTTCCTTATTGAGCACAAGGTTAGAAAACAGACTCACATTCATTTGTTGTCAAGAAAGAAGCTTTGGTCCATTCATTTTAGTGCTTTGGAGCATTGCCATATCATATAATACCTTAGAAGTTGAGGAAAGTTATGTTTTTCCTACCTTTGTAGAGTGATCTTGACACAGCAAACAAGGAATAGACACAACAAATATCCATTCTTTTAGAAAATTAATGAAGTCTATTAGTTTGATTTTCTACTTTCACAGAATGCTTATTATATAGAATAAGCAACAATTAGACAAAATCTGATCAAGAGGATTACAGTCAAAAGGGGATCGTGCAGTCAGTCAGTAGCGGAGCTAGAATTTTGAATTCAAAGTATAAAGAAGAAAAAGACACTTGGAAGAAACCAAGAGGAGTCAATGTTTGCTATATCTACATAAAAAATAGCTTTGACCTCTGTATAGTGTAATTTCCAAGCGAAGGAGATTCAGATAAACTCTCTTGCGACCCTATGTGTAGGGCTAACACGGGATGTGAGCATGTGAATGTGCTCCTTTGCCTTCGTCTATTTTGTTTATTACAACAACATATTCAATGTAATCTCATAGGCGGGCTATGGAGAGAGTAAAGTGTACGTAAATTTTATCCTTACCTCTATGAGAAGACGGTTTCCGAAAATGATCTTCAGTTAGAACTTTGAATAACAACACTAAACAAGATTAACAGAGAAATGTACGAGTAACACACAAAAGATATTTCTTTGATCATTAGCATAGACACCTCAACGAAATTATGAGGACACTCTACAACATGAGGATACATACGAGCAATAACAAACAAAAGATATTTCTTTTATCATTAACATAAACACCTCAACGAAATCACGAGGACACTCACAACATGAGGATAATCTTTCAAATACACATTTTAATATTTGTTGATTACTCTCATATGGAGTATTATTTTGTAATTATACAAATATTTATCACTTATTTTAAATAATTAATTTCAAGTTTTTCTTTTTCCGTGTTCAATCAAACATCATTCTATATCGAGTCAAGCACCTGTCATGTAAATATATGTAAATTAGATTTTTAACTATCTTTAGATTACAAGTAGCAGAAGTAAATGTCTGAAAATTGCCGCTGACAAATTGGTTTCTATATAGAACACTTTTAAAAAAAACAATAGCCGTCGACGGCGCCGGCGGCCATGGCGGCGACAGTAAAAATGGCAAAACCAATTTTCTATACTTGTCATCTCCAGCTCCGGTATGCCACCCATTCTCCGGCGACTAACCGACCACACGAACTCGCCGATAAAATATGCCGTCTTTTGATTCTCCAGCGGTATACAGCAGTTGACAGTCTCAAATTTGATTGCTCCAACAATCTTGTCGACTCTGTTCTTGTAAAACTCAAACTTCATCCTAATGCTTCATTGCATTTCTTCAAATTAGCTTCAGGGCGACAATTTTTTAGACCCCATGTAGTATCTTACTGCAGAATAGTTCATATACTATCCAGAGCGAGAATGTTCGATGAAGCTAGGTTTTATTTATCGGAGCTTCTAGAACTTTCTAGAAATAAGAAACCTGTGTCGTTTGTTTGGGACGAATTAATGACGGTGTATAGAGAGTTCAAGTTTTCTCCTACAGTTTTTGATATGGTTTTGAAAATCTATGCGAAAAAGGGGTTGGTCAAGAATGCATTGTACGTGTTTGATAATATGCCTAAGTGCGGCCGTGTGCCTAGTTTGGGTTCTTGTAATAGTTTGTTGAATAGTTTGGTGAAAAAAGGTGATTTTTTTACTGTGTTTTCTGTATATGATCAGATGATAAAGATGGGGTTCTCTCCTGATATATATACTTGTACCATAATGGTTAATGCGTATTGTAAGGATGGGAAGGTTGATAAAGCTGAAATTTTTGTTGAAGAAATTGAGAAGATGGATTTGGAGTTGAGTATTGCTACTTATCATAGTTTGATTAATGGGTATGTGGAGAAAAAGGATCTTAAGGGTGTCAAAAGAGTGTTGAGGGTGATAGATGAAAGAGGAATTTCAAGAAATATAGTTACGTTCACCTTATTGATTAAGGGTTATTGCAGGCTGTGTAAGATGGAGGAAGCAGAGAAAGTGTTCAGAGAAATGAAGGAGGTGGATGACCAGGTGTATGGTGTGTTAATTGATGGGTTTTGTCAGATGGGGAAAATGGATGATGCGCTTAGGATTCGGGATGAGTTGCTGAGATCAGAGTTTAACATGAATCTGTTTATCTGTAATTCCTTGATAAATGGGTACTGCAAAGCTGGTAAAATAAGCAATGCCGAACAGGTTGTTAGGAGCATGATCGACTGGAATCTTAAACCTGATTCTTATAGTTATCATACCCTTTTAGATGGTTATTGTAGGGAAGGACTGATGCAAAATGCATTCAACCTCTGTGATGAGATGATTCAGAGTGGTATCGATCCAACAGTTGTCACTTACAACACTCTGCTAAAAGGATTAAGTCGGGAAGGGGCCATTGCTGATGCTTTGCATCTTTGGAATTTGATGCTTAAAAGAGGTGTTATTCCTGATGCAGTTGGATATAGTACTCTATTAGATGTATTTCTTAACATGGGAGAATTTGAAAAGGCTTTGGTCTTGTGGAAACATATTCTAGCAAGAGGGCACCACACCAAAAGCAGGATTCTTCTAAATACAATGCTCAAAGGATTCTGTAAGATGGGGAAAATGGTTGAAGCTGAGCTCCTTTTTAACAAAATGGAGGAGTTTGGCTGTTCTCCGGATGGAGTAACTTATAGGACCCTAAGTGATGGGTATTGTAAAGCAGGAGAGATTGAAAAAGCTTTAAAATTAAAGGATGTCATGGAACTGCAGAATATTCCTGCTTCGGTTGAAAATTTTAATTCACTTATTAGTGGACTTATAAAGGCTGGAATGTTTAGCAAAGTCAAAGATCTTCTTAGTGAAATGCATGATAGGGAATTAACCCCTAACATTGTTACATATGGAACCCTTATTGCTGGTTGGTTTAAAGAAGGATTGCCTGAGAAAGTTTTTAAAGCATATTTTGATATGAGAGAGAACGGATTGAATCCAAATGTCATAATAGTTAGCTCTATTGTTAATGGATTATACAAACTTGGTAGAACTGATGATGCTAATATGCTCCTGCAGAAAATACTGGATGTAAAGTTGTATCCCGACCTGAAACATATTTACGGTTTCTCAAACGTTAAGATAGGGCTGCCTGATACACAGAAAATTGCAGATTCCCTTGATGGGAATGCAACAAAATGTGTTGTCCCCAATAATGTCCTGTATAATATTGTTGTGGCAGGGTTATGCAAATTGGGGAAGATCGATGATGCAAGAGATGTTATAAACCACTTCTCACTAAAAGGTTTTACTCCAGATGAGTTTACCTACTGCACCTTGGTCCATGGCATGTCGTCGGTTGGTAAAGTTAATGAAGCTTTCAGTTTGCGTGATGAGATGCTAATAAAGGATCTTGTTCCAAATATTGCAGTATACAATGCTCTAATAAATGGCCTTTGTAAAGCAGGGAACATTGAACGAGCATTGAGTCTTTTCAATAAGCTTCATTCGAAAGGGTTATCTCCCAATGTTATAACTTTTAACACTCTGATAGATGGATGCTATAAGATTGGTAAAACTAGTGAAGCCGTGCAACTGCTGAAGAGAATGACAGAAGAAGAAAACCTTCCGTCATAACTTACTCAATTCTGATTCCAACAAATGCAGCTGGACTTATTGAATACAGAGCACATCCATTTTGGTCCCAGAAGTATTGTCCTATTCATGATGGAGCACCTGGTTACTGTAGCTGTGAGCGAATGGAGGTGAGGTGGATGAAACAGAATAAGATTTGTTCTATAATTTAGGTTTAAGCAGCACGTACATGTATTTATGCTCTCAAGTGGAAGCATTAATTTTCTTTTTTGCAAGTGGAAGCATTAGTTTCATAGCTTGGTTTCGATATATGACATGCATTTTTGCAGGTTCCTGACTGGGTCAATCCTTGCGCATGAGATGATGCATGCATGGCTTCGACTAAGAGGTGCTCACTCATTTCTTCTACTCCCTTCTTAATTTGAGTGCCCATCTTTTTCTATGTGCCCCAATACAATGTCTGCTTTCCAAAATAGCAGTAAATAACAGTATTGTATAACACAAGATTCTATTATGGAACCACTTTTGCTTCTCACATCCCTCGTACTTTCTTGTATATCCTAAATCAAAGCAAAAGAATCTAGGGATGTCATATTTAGAGCAAAACATTGTAAAGCGCAAATATTAAGAAGAGAAGTGCAGGTAGACTTTCAATATGATTCGAAAACTTAATAAGTACACCTATTAGTTACATAGATGTTTTTTCTAGATAAATGGAAAGTAAATCATCATTGGCATAGTAAAAAACAAGATCAAAAGAAGAAACACACAAAGTCTAGAATACAAAGTAGCATGTCCAGTACAAGTTCTTTTGGCGCGGACATGTAAAAAAGGGAAAGGAAAAGAAAAAACTTTCAGTTGACTGTCTAAACTCCTGCATATGTAGGAACACAAACTCTTTCCTTTTTTGAGTTTGTCATCCTGATATCTGTGCATATTATTCAGAGGCATATCTAGGATTTCAAGATGATGGGTGCACTATTACCAAAAGGAAAAAAAAAATAGATAGATATAAAATTACTTGCTTAGAGAGAGGTGCACCCAATCATAACTGCGCTATATGATCTTTCGAGTGTAGGTTTACACATTTATATTTGAATATTTTTTGAAAAATATAACACTACTGTATATAATTTCAGGAGGGGAGCATGGGTTCACGTGAACCCAGTGACCCCCTCCTGCATACGCCCCTGATATTATTGGTTACGATCATTGACTCTTGGAGTTTCTGATGTGTTTAATATGTCCTCCATCTATGATAGGTTATCGAACACTTAGCCAAGACGTTTAAGAAGGCATTTGCCAGTACTAGCACATATGTGATTCGAAACCCAAATTGAATCCATTCAAGCAGCAATGGTGCTTCAATCTCATCAGGCGTGTCATCATCGTCAAAGCAGGGGACTAGATCTCCTTTCGAGAGGAAAATCGGGGATTTCTTTAAACACCAGAATGAAGCAGACACCTCGCCAATTTATGGAAACGGATTCAGAGCTGGTAACCAGGCAGAGCTTAAGTATTGACTAGAAAGGATGTTGGATCATACTCGGATGACAGGAACCTTTCCAAATTGAGCACAAGGTTAGCAAACAGACTGACATTCATTTGTTGTCAAGAAAGAAGCTTTGGTCCATTCATATTAGTGCTTTGGACCATTGCCATATTATATAATACCTTAGAAGTTGAGGAAAGATATATTTTTCCTACCCCTATAGTGTGATCTTGACACAACAAACAAGGAATAGACACAGCAAAAATCCATTCTTTTAGAAAATTAATGAAGTCTATTAGTTTGATTTTCTACTTTGCAGAATGCTTTTTCTGTACTATTAAGTTTTATATTGCAAATTTCTTGCTAGAACATGTTATATCTGCTATCATTTTTACTAATTGGTTATTGGATTACTAGCAGTTTTAATATGCATCTAGTAAAGCAAATGATTCAGAGAGGTAATATTCTGGGGAACAGAACACATTTTAATATTTCCTTCAATCATTCATTCACGTTTATCCACAGTCCACACGATCGTCATTTATAACCTGAGGTACAAGAGACACATCACTGAAAGATAGTATAAATTCATCCCACCCCTAATTGGATGTACTCCTTTGCTTTTTGTCCTAAAACAATATCTATTTCCCCAAGTATGAGAACATAACTGAAGTCATCATGCAATGTATGTTAATACCCTTCTGAGTCAGATGACAAATGTGGTCTTGTAACAATTTTTTTGAGCAATTAAGCCCACTATCCTTCTTCAAACCTGTACTAGAGATTAGATAGGCTAGTGAAATACTGTGTGCTTAACTTTCTCTTCAAAAATCACTGGATGCTTAACTTTTGGCTTGCATTTTCCTAAACATCTTTTAACCATATGCTTTTTGTAATAACTGACGTAGTCTATCCGGCACTAGGTCACTTTCTGTGTGTTGTTTTTGTTTTTTAAAATCATTTCTCTTTGCCCCATGGGAGATAGAGGGAGATCTAAAGTGTATCAGTGTTTTATCTGGGGAAAATTTCTGTGAATTTGTGTCGAAAAAGTTCGTATGTTTTCCATTTTCTTTTTTCTCAATTCATACCGATTGTAACAAGGTCTTATTTATGTGTAGCTTCAAGGCTGTTAAACCAGGATAATACAAAACTTAAACTGATAACAAGGTGACGGTGAAGTGCAGAAGGAGCAGTTTTCCAAGGTATCATTCCTCCAAATATGTATAAATAGCTAAGCTTGATCAAAAGAAAACGTCCAGTAGTTTTCACCATGCACCTTATAGTTGTTGGCTCACCACGTCTGTGAAGTTCATTAGTTTTAAACCAAGGCTAATATTCAGTTCATTTATCAAAGTTGACAAATATACAATGAGCCTAGTGCTTCTTGAATCTGGAGATAGTTTTAATATTACGTTCCGGCTGTAGGTTTCTGGATCTCTTTCGGGCACATATGTAAGCAGGTGCAGTACACCAATTTCATCGGTGTTATAAAGCTCTACGAGAAGAGAAGGTCGGGCTTATGCCCTTCCCCATATGTGATAATCTTCACAGTGTAAGTAGATGTAACTTTGCCATCAATGAACATGAAGTTGCCATCTTCAGCTGATTTTCATTTCTCATAGTATGTTCTCATAAGTTCAATAAGCTTATGGCATTCTATATAACATCAATTCCACACTGGATTCAGGGGATGTGAAGGAACAAAAAAGATCATTGGACAATTTTGGTACTCCATTGTCATGTTATTTTATACTATGCTACCCTTTGAATAATGAGTGTTTGGGTTACACTTTTATTATTTGAGTTAGGATATATTGGTAAAGTTATAGTAAAATGTGAAATGTCAAAGTGTAAAGGTAAACCTAGTGTCAAAACCTATGAGAAAGAAAAAGAAGATAATGTGGTATAGTGGTAAGTAGTCCTGCATTTTTAATCAAAAGTTTTGGATTTAAATCATAGTTACAAAGTTGTCTTTGTTAGAGAGCACTTAAACCTCAATGCAAGACTTGTATGTACGATTGAAGCTAGTCAGACTCCAATTCAAATGATGGGAAATAAACAACGTGGTGATGATTATGTTAAAACCGACACTTTTTCCTATAGTTAATACTCTACTATGTTAAAAAGGAGGGATGAAAAATGTAAAAATAAAGAGAGAAAAAGAGTACTACCGTTATTTCAAATGTCTCAATTTATATGACACCATTAAATATCTAAAGTCAACAAGTTCTTTTTAATTATAACTTTTTATGTCTTTTAAATTGTTAATCATTATGATTATAATAAATTTTACATAATTTTCAAAAATATAAATTTTATTTCAAAAAAACGTCAAGCGTTTTAAAATAATTCAATTTAGTACCACATCAAATGACACAGATGGAATATTTAATAGTAATTGATTGAAACCGTGGGAATCATCATTTTGACTTCCTTGTAGATCCTTTTGATAGTAAAAAGATTTCTTTAATATTGTTATTATTAGTATTATAATAAAATAAATAAAAAACGACAGCTTTTGTATAATACACACATCATGAGAATTAACCGAGTCAATAGGATCTTTGAATCCTTCCACAGATTATTCCATTAATTTTAAGATTTGAACTCGAAACTTTTAAACGAAAGGATATTAATCTTTTTCATCACACTCATCAATTACGATCATTGGATGATAAATAGCTGCGAAGATAAATGACCAACACAAATACGTGTATAATATATACCGACTAGAAAAAGTAGTATACAATAAATTTGTTTGGCTATCTGTGTAAAAATTCATTTCTTTTCTTTTTGTATTGGTTAAATATTTTTTTCTTAGTACACTAATTATAATACTTAGAATAGACCTAAGTTAATCAAGTTAGGTTGCAATTCCTTTTCAAGAATGTCAATTTTTGTAAGAAGTGAAAGGCAAAGTTTCAACAAGCATCATATTATGACTTAAAGCGAGAGGCATCTACTATGAGATTGACCTTAATTTTTATTTATTTTGATTTCTCATCTGATGTCTGTTATTCGTATTAAAATTTAATTAAATTTAAATTTGTGTTGACTATCGAAAAGTTCCACATCAAAAGATATAGCACACTTATAACAAAGGCGATTACATATTCGAAATATGTAATCTGAAAAAATATTTATTGCTCCATCACAAGTCTGGATCATCAAAGTAGAAAATAAGAGGCAATGAAAGCTTTCATTTAGTTGATGAAATAAGAAATGATACATATCGGAAACTTAATTTTTGTTAGAAAAATCACCATTCATGTATTAAATATGATTTAATTTTCCATTGATTTATCCTAGACAAGTCATAACTCACAATAACTCTGAACATGCATTAATTAGAAAAAATAGACAAATGGATCAAATTATAATTGATCATACTTACTATACTCAAATAATTTAAGATCGACTATATGAATGATCTCATTGGACTTGTTCCATCTTTGAATACATCTCATGTCAACATTATATTTATGACGATGAAAGTTATAAGTTGTGTTCGATAAAAGAGTTATTGTTTGATTAGTTAACTTAATTTAAACCAAGTGTAGTTATTAAAAAGTAACTTAATCAGTTTGACTGATTAGTTACTTGAATTTGCATATTTTAAGCAATGGGTCTTCATTGAATAGCACTAACTTGGACTAGTAGATATATAATAGGAGTAATTAAACAATTGATTCTTGTGTGCACGATCATTTACTTAATTGATTTAGATGAATTTTTATTAAGAGCGATTAATTTAAATTTGTGTTGTTTAAGATTTAGAAAAAAAGAAAATATTTTCTTCTAAAATATTTTGCATATTTAAGATTTAAATTCGAGATCAAATTTATTTTTATTTTTTTGCAAATAAGTAAAATTATAGATTTTTTTTTCCAACTTCTCCAAGTCCTCTTTATACCTAACCAAATATAATGCACCTAATAAAGCGTGTGTCTCACTAGGGGCACGTAGACTTCAAACATGTAGTCTACTCTTTATTTGGTGTAACATATTATAGTCATTTATTTAATGAAAAAGGGTCATAATTGTCTCGAACTATGCAAAAAAAATAGACTACTTATAGTCTTCGTTATATTTTTGGATAAAAAATATCCCTCGTTATTTCAAAAGACCATAAATGTCATCAACAGTTAACAACAGTCACATGTAATGATCGTTAAATGAAAAAATGCTTTTTTTTGTCAAAAAAATTTCCATTCTTAAGCTTAAACTCATGACAACTAATTTATACTCCCTCTGTTCCTAATTACTTGTCCACTTTTCCTTTTATAGTTATCCCTAATTACTTGTCAATTTTGACAAATCAAGAAAGGACAATTTTTTTTTACCTATTATACATACTCTCAATTAAATGACTAATTACTTTGAAAAATACAGAACTTTTCATCCACTTCATAATTAATAGGGGTAAAATGGTAAACTCACTATATCATTAACTAATTTCTTAATAGGTATGTCAATTCAAAAGTGAACAAATAATTAGAAACAGAGGGAGTAGTTAAGAGATAAAAGGAATTGGATTATACAAATAGTTCTGCACTTTGATTATTTTTTAATTTATAAGCCACTCCTCCAATTCATCCTCTTTTCCCCCAAAATACCCTACTAGGAATATAGGCGTCAAACATGTTCCTTCCTCCGTTTCAATTTGTTTGTCTTATTTTCTTTTAAATTTCATTTTTTAATTAAAAAGAATATTTTCTATGCAACTATTTAGTTTCAACTTTCAATATAACGTATTTAACATCAGACAACAAGATTAAAGAATATTTTGATATATTCCATGTATCATTAGTTTAAAGTCATAAGGTTCGAAAATATTCTTTTACTTTTAAAAACTTTGTATACGAAGTTAAAATCAGACAAATAAATTGAAACCAAATAAATAATAAACCTCTCAAAAATATAAGTAAGTCGTTAGAATATTTTAATTAGTTCAAGAGATCACTGCAACATTTGAAAATCCAATAAGTAAGATTTTTCTTGATTTTATTTTTTGTCACAATTATATAAATAGTATAATATATAGACAGAACCGCGTGAAAAGATTATAGGATGAGTTATAGATGTTGTAGGCATTATGCCTAACGAAATTTAGTACATTACAAGTGGTACGAAGCACGACAAAACTATACATTCCGATTTCATTTTAATTTATCTGACATAGTACTTTTTTTTAAAAGGTTCAAAATTAAATATTACTTTTTCTTATTTTATGTTAAATTAAACAATACGACATAAATTAAGACGAAAAAAATACCTCATAAAGTCATAAATCTATGTTCATAAATTTAACTTTTAGTTAGAATTCCACGTAAAAAAACGACTTTATTTTTTTCATCATCACCTAACAATAATTGAATAATTTGACTATGTGAGAGTGTCATTCTCACACTGCAGGCCGTACATGCTATATGTATATTTAGATCTTAGAAGTCTTTGGTTTCTCACGTCTGCAAATATCATGCTTTAATTAAATTAAATAGAATCTATATATATATTCATAGAGTAGATTTTTCTAATATTGAAGTTTCCTTTGGTCCATCCTAAATTCATTCTCACCGACAGTTAACTTTTTTATTTAATTACTTCCCATGTTAGTATAAATGAAATCCCGATATACTACCAATAAGGATTATGGTGGACTAATAAGTATTTTTTCATCCTTAATTAGATATTTTAGGTTCGTGTCTCGTTAGATACGGAGTGGTTTTTGTTTGAAAGCGTTTTATCCTCAATGTGGAACTTCCTGACATAAAGATGAATTTAATCGGACTTCAATGCAGATACCAAACATCAGATGAAAAAATCATACTCTTTTGTCCAAAAATAAGAATAATTTTAGCAAAAATCAAGTTGATTAAAAAAAAGAAGTTAATATGATGTGTAGTTGAATAAGCTATCCTTATTTAATAAATATTTTTAAAAATTAAACACTATTAAAAAATTGAGTATGAGGGTATAGATATATAATAGATGTATAGTTAAAATAACATACTAATTTTTTTTTAAAAATACTATTTTTTGTCTTGAATTATTGATGTGACACTTATTTTAAGATTTTTATTTATTTTTTGCGCTAGGATGATATTCATTTTGGGACGAAGGAAGTATATATCTTTCACTAATGAAAGTAATTAAGTACACATTTAGTATAATTAAAGGTAGTACAACAAGTGTATTATCTATGATAAATTTGATATAAACACTTGATACAAATAAGTTTTTATTGTATATACATTCATAGTACCCTCCCTCAAAATATATATACTTATATAGATTGGACGGTTACATATAATATCTTGATATTGAATGACGAAAAATATATTATACTTTTATCTTAATTTTTTTCGTTGAAAAATATATTATAAAAGTATATATAAAAGGTAATTTTTCTAGTATATACATAATAGATGATGAACTCTTTTGATGAAAATCTTTCATCCGTTATTGTTTAATAGGGTAAATCTTTAAGAAAATAAAAATGTATCAAAAACTTGAAACTTAGGAGTAGATAGGATTCCAAACCATATGAAGATTTTCTTGTTTACATTATCTTTTATGAAATAATATGAGCATTTTATTAACCTTATTAGGGATGCATTAATTATTATAAGTAGTAAAGAATATGGTGTTCTATTATAAAACATAAAAACAGTACTTATATCATTAGGTTTGTCATGTCAAAGTCGATTGGAAGACAAAAAAGTATAAACAATTCTAGGAAAAAGTCAATCAGACACTTAAATTTAGCTGGCAGTCGGTTAATACTCTATAGTTTAATAATTATAAAAATATTTTGGATACTTAAATTTAAAAAAATAAAGAAGGTTCTGAAATCAAAACACATGCCAGCATTAAAGTATCTTCTCTTTACTTATATTTGTTATTTCACTACTAATTAGTTGTAAAAATATCTAAGACTAAGTCTTCATTTGGATTTGGTATGATAGTGTAAATATTATTTAGATTAATACAAATTTTGTTCATTGATAAGTAGTACTTAAGTGTTTTTATACCATAAAGTTGACCAACAATAAGTAATTTTCCGTACGTATTAACTATTAAGTATGATATGATAAATTTAAGCACCAACAATCATATTGAGGAGCGTAACCTCGTAAGTAAGGTATTGAGAAGATTAAAATATATGCAGATCTTATTTCTACCTTTATAAAGTAAAAAAATTATTTTTAATAGACCTTCGACTTAAAAAAAAGTGTAATCAAAACAAAATTAAAAATAAAATAAACAATGTAATATGTAGTCGTAAAAATTGAAGAAGAGATATTATGAAAAGATGAGACTACCCACTATCTCTCACACAAAAAATACTACTCAACATTCGATTATCTACTATATTACTATCCTAATAATCATCGACCTTCATATATAAGATCATGTTTTCAGTAAGAAAATACGTCATGACGTTAAGTTTTTCTTTAGCTTACCTCTACCTCCTTTAATCTGCTACAGTTGATTAGACTCTTACAACTCCTTACTAGAACCTCCTCTCAATATGTATATAACTTAAGTTCTTTTCTTATTATTATTGTGTGTATAAGTTAATGGTATAAACATAAATATAGGTAATTATAACATTGGAAAGAGAGAGGATTAAAAATCGGTCAAATTACATGAATGTATAAAATGTTGAATAAAACTAATTAAATTCATTACAATATGTATTCACACCTTTAATCAAAAACCTTTTTTCAAATACTTTTGAGAGAAAGTATTATGAATTACACTTATTTTGGGCTCAATCACACTATATTCCTTGGAAGATACATTAATGTGATTTATTACGCTAATTATTGATTAAAGTAGTACTTATCAAAATGCCATTAATTAACATACCTTAATATCGAAGTAATCGTTTTCAAAATGGGAACACAATTGCGGGAAAGCAAAGTATACAATTAATAACCCTAAACTTGAAATATACCCTTTTCATTTATTTTCTCTCTTTGGTATTCGAGAAGTCATCGAAAGTGTTAAGGAGAAACTTCATACACCCTCTACCTCTATTTGCGTGACACTCGTAGATTCAAATTACATAAATTTTGATAATATGTTTGAATGAGTGAAGAATTATAACTTATCGTATTTCTATATACAACAATAACAACATACTCTATAGCTCAAAAGTGAACTCCGACAAGGAACAACATCATATAAACAATGTATCTTCTTCTTCTTTTCAAAACGTTAATATGTGGATATAATCTTA
>JAJOOS010004483.1:0-14273 GCA_029582725.1 Solanum chiquidenum
AAGGTGTGAACTCTTACTAGGGCTTTCTTAAGGGTTTCTACATAGTGTAAGGGAGGGTATGAGACTTCTCTTGCACATTGCACTTGTGGGATCCTAAGGGATGGTTGTAGTAGTGTTCTCTTATGATTATGATGATTATGACTTATGTATGTTGAAGCTATATTATGTATGATCATTATGAAGATGGTTTACCTATGATATGAACTAATATTTGTGAATGTCACCTTACTATGTATTTGACCTATGGATAAGACTAATGTATGATAAGCATGAGCATGGTGATCCAAAGGTAATACTTAGTGTAGGTAGGACTATGGACCCTACCTATGCATTGCACAAGTAGAACCTAGGGTTACTTATGTGATTACTCTTTTATGATGCAATGACCTTGATATTGACTATGCATGAGTATTATGTCTTGTAATGTGTGATATATGCATTCTGACTATGTTTGGAGACTATGCTTTGTTGATGTGTTTCCTATGTGCTTTGATAAACTATATGTGAGTTGTTTATGACTTATGATTCTTCAACTCTTTCAAGAAGACGTTCAAAAGTGCATAAAGCATGGTTTCAACTAAATGTCCCTTTTAAGCATGTTTAATGGTTTTTATGCATGGCTTCCATACTTAGTACGTGTGTTGTACTAACCCAAATTTCTTCTACATTTTTATAAAATGTAGGGTTTGGTGATGTGATGTCTTATGATTGGAAGTTAGGTTCCTAAGGAGCTTGGGAATGAAGACTTGGGGAGTCCTCATAGTTTCGAGGATGAACCTACCTTGTACACTTATGTCATTATGTCTTTATGTTTTATGTCTTTAGACTTGTGTAAGGGTCGTGTCCCTAGTAATTATTATGTAAGGTCCGTGTCCCTAGTAATTATTATGTAAGGGTCGTGTCCCTAAGTTGTTATGAAAGAGTTGTTATTCCAAATGTTATAGATGGGTTGAGACATAGTGTCATAGACTCTCTCTTATTTTATGAAGACTTCGATTGTAAAGAAAAGTTTTAAATTTTCCGCTATTTTCACATGCTTTAATGTTCATGATATGCTAAGGGCTTGTATAAGACCTCCGAGAGGTCGAGTACGCCGTGTTACGACTAGGGGGTGCTCTCGGGTCGTTACAGAGCCTATATCTTGATGGAAAATAATACTTCCCTGTACTCCTACACTTGATTATGCATGAAGTATGTATGTATGTTATGAAAATCTTGTTGTGTTAATTGAAAGGCCATGCTCATGAACACACTATTGGTAAGACGTGAAAGGTTTACTCACATGTAGATTATTCAAAGAGTGAAAGGACATTCTCACCAAATGAATCTTTGAGCTCTTATGATATTATGTTGTCTTGAATGCCTATTGCATTCTCTAATGAATATGAATCTAAGTAAAAACTTAACATAATTATTAAAGGGAATTAAGCTTAGCACCGAGTGGATAGGAACATGAGATGGAAACCTTATACCTCAGTTAGTCCAGGTTTCTAGTAGCAATCTCCCTATCCCAAAACTATGTGCCCACATAGGTTCTGAGCTAGTGGATCAACCTATAAGCTAAACATGTTAGTTCTACCTTAGGCAAGTAGAACACCTCTTTTCGGTGTGGGTTCATGACACCGGATTACTTGTAGCTCACATGGTCTGTGTCGGTTAAGGCTATACTTCCCTACATGATAAGAGAAAGATCGATGACCTAACATGAACAAGAACATGAACTAAGAACACAAACATGAGTCATGTTCTATGATTACTTGATGGGTTTTACTTAGCTTGAGTGGGGGTATGGGACTTCACTTATGCATTACACAAGTGAGCTTTGCGAGTGATTATGGTATGTGCTTGATAACATGATGCTTTATGACTTAATGTATGCTATGTATGAACATGAACCATGAATATGAATATAAATATGAACATGAGCTATATCTATGACTTCTGAATAGGCTTTGCTTAGTATGAGTGGGGGTATGGGACTTCACTTGTACATTGCACAAGTAGACCTATGAAAGGGTTATGGTGTGGTTTACTTATGACATGAATATGTATGAATCCATGTATGCATGATATGAGTTGATGTTCAAAATGACTTTCTTATTATGAGCTATGAACATGATGTTTTCCTTGTCTATGATTGTTGGCTTAGGATGAGGTTAAGGTAAGTTATGCATGACTATGGAAGCCTAAGGTGGCTTATGGTATGGTTTGACTTTGTGATTACTCTAAATGTGCATAATGACTTTTAAACTTGAAAAAAGCATGATTTCAACTAAATGCCCCTATTATGCATGTTTTAAGGATTTTTGTGCATGGCTTCCATACTTAGTACAATTAATTGTGCTAACCCATATTTTCTACATTTTCTTATAAGTGTAGGTTCCGGTCGTTGAGGCGCACTATCTCCTTTCAAGTGAAGCTTGTGTTGACTATTCCCTAAGCTTGGTGATTCCTTAAGTTCGAGGGCTTATTATCTATTTCTTAGTTTCTATTGTACTTCGTATATTGAAACTTTATTGATGTAAAGGGCTAAGTCACAAACTTTGTATTTTAAATGTTTTAGATGGTGAATGAGACAAGGTCTAGACTCTTAGGATTTTCTTTTATGGAAAAGACTTCTATTGTAAAAGTTTTAAATTTTCTACATCATTGCCATGTCTTTATGTTATGATTATGCTAAGGGCTTGTATGAGACCTCTTCGGGGTCAAGTACACCGTGTTACGTCTAGGGGGTACCCCTAGGTCGTGACAACACTACAACATTTCACAAAAGGCTACATATTTTAACTTTTGGCAACACTTTTACGAGGGTGGCCTAAAGAGGTGTAACCTTTGACTTAAGGCCACACTTTTCCAGTGTTGCCAAAGTATCCACACTTAAAAGCGTGGCCTATGAGGTTCAAAGGCCACCCTTCTTAGAATCTCATTAGCAACACTTTTGTTTGATAAAACTACACTTTCAAGCGTGACCTTTGCTTTGTTATTGGTCACACTTTAAAAGTGTAGTCTTTAATACCTCTTCTACAACAACACTTATAGAATATAACATTTTCTTATGTAGATGCTACAATTTATAGTTAATAAGCCACACAAATGACATCCATATAGCCACACTTTTGAAGAGTGGCCACATTATCCAGAATTTTTATAGCCATAATTTTTAATTAAAAAATAAAAAAAATTGTTTTTCTTTTATTCACTAATAACATAATTATATATAAATAATCTCAAGCACAAACTTATCGAATCAATAACCCGCATTTCCCTACACATTTTTAAAAAATTATAAAAATATTAGACAAAAAAATCATGTTCAACACTAGTCATGGTTAATCATCCCATGAATCTCTCGCGCTAGCTCACGCTTCTCAACACCTAAATATGATAAACTACCCATAGATATTTGACTGAGGGCATCAACTACCACATTCGCCTTTCCTGGATGATATAAAATGTCCACGTCGTAGTCTTTTAGTAACTCAACCCATCAACGTTGTCGCAGATTTAACTCCTTCTGTCTAAAGATTTATTGAAGGCTTTTATGATCTGTGAAGATGTCAACATGAACGCCATACAAATAGTGTCTCCAGATATTTACCGCATGCACAACTGCAGCCAACTCTAAATTGTGGGTTGGATAGTTCTTCTCATGCTTTCTCAACTGCCTTGAAGCATATGCGATAACCTTACCATGTTGCACTAGAACACATCCCAACCCAACACTAGAAGCATCAAAATACACCGCATAGCCTTCTGAACCATCTGACAATGCAAGAACTGGTTTTGATGTCAACATGTCCTTTATCTCCTGGAAACTATGCTCGCAAGCCTCAGTCCACTGGAACTCAGCTGTTTTTTGAGTCAGCTTCGTTAATGGGGCTGAAATTGAATAAAACCCCACTACAAACCTTCTGTAGTACCCAGCTAACCCTAAGAAACTATGAACCTCAGTCGGAGTCATGGGTCTGGGCTAAGTCTTTACAGCCTCAGTTTTTTGTGTATCAACCGCAATGCCTGCATCTGATACAATATGGCCTAACAAAGCTACAGAGTCCAACAAGAACTCACACTTAAAACTTTGCATAAAGTTCTCGGTCTCGAAGAACCTGAAGGACTGCTCGCAAATGATTTACATGCTCATCTTTTGAACGTGAATACACCAAAATATCATCAATAAATACAATCACAAACAAGTCTAGATACGGCCTGAATATACTATTCATCAGGTCCATGAACACTGCTGAGGCATTAGTTAATCCAAAATACATTACCAAGAACTCAAAGTGTCCATATCTAGTTCTAAAAGCTGTCTTTGGAGCGTCTTTCTCCCGAACTCGTATCTGGTGGTACAAGGATTTTAAATCAATCTTTGAGAAACACTTAGCACCTTCTAACTGATCAAACAAGTCATCTATCCTCGGAAGGGGAAACTTATTCTTTATGGTTGCCTTATTCAGCTGTCGGTAATCGATACACATTCTTAGTGAGCCATTTTTCTTCCTTACGAACAATACTGGTGCACCCCATGGTGAAGCACTAGGCCTAATAAAGCCTTTATCCAACAAGTTTTTCAGCTGATCGTTCAACTCATTTAGCTCAGCAGGAGCGATTCTATAAGGAGGGATAGATATGGGTTGTGTACCTGGTAGCATATCGATAGCAAAATCAATTTCCCGTTCTGGAGGGATACTAGGGAGCTCGTTTGGAAATACATCTAGAAACTCATTAACTACCAGAATAGACTGAAGAGTCGGTGGTTCTGCATCTATATCATGAACGTGAACAAGACGATAAATACAAACCTTGGTAATCATCCTCCTCGCCTTAAGATAGGAAATAAACCTACCTTGCGGCATTGCTATATCGCCTTTCCATTCCTGAACTGCCTCTCCTGGAAAGTGGAATCTAACAATCTTTGTCCGGCACTCAACATTAGCATAACAAGACGCTAACCAGTCCATACCCATAATGACGTCGAAATCGACCATCTCTAACTCTACTAGATCTACAGAAGTCTGACGGTCGATAATTTCTACCGTGCAACCTCGATAGACTCTCCTGGAAACAATAGACTCACCAACTGGTGTAGATACAATAAAGGGTGGATCTAATGACTCTGCTACTATACATAAATTCCTCGCAATAAATGGAGTAACATAAGACAGAATAGATCCAGGATCTATCAAAGCATAAACACAATGGGAGCAAACAATAAATGTACTTGTCACAACATCAAGCTATGACTCTGAGTCCTGTCGGCCAGTTAATGAATATGTACGGTTTTATCCACTACCAGAACTAGATGCTCGCTCTCTGCCTCCACCTCTACCTACGTGCTGAAGTCTGTGGTCGACGCCTTGTATACTGTGTTGATGAGAAGGAACCTACTGCTGACCCGGTCGCTGACCTATACCACCCTGACCTATGGTAGGGAAGTTTCTCCACCCATGCCCCTCCTTTCCACAAGAATAACAACATGTGGAACCCTGTCTGTACCTCCCGAAATACATCCTACCTCAAGTAGCACAACGCGGCAGGGCTGTCCTAGCCTGGCCTGAACCCCTCTACTGCTGCGAGCCTGATGTTCGTGAACCCTCACCTAGGCCTGACTGTTCCTGACGATCAAATCTACTACACTGGAACTGCTGTGGTGGAGGTCTAGGTGGCCTAATAGAATATCGGGGTCTGGGACCACCTTGAAAATCTCCCTGCGAACCAGCGGGCCTAGCCCTCTTCTGTCTCTCTCTCGACCCTCCCACACATATACTGTAAATGTCGGCAATTATCTATACCTTGTGCAAATTCCTGAATTTGTGAGATATCCATATTATCATTTAGTGAAGCGGTAGAACAAGCATCAATATAGTCTGAGTCGAGCCCTTCCACAAATCTACGCACCCTATCATGCATCGTATCAACAAGTGCTGGTGCATATCTAGCCAATGAATCAAATCTCAGCCCGTACTCTCGGACACTCATGCTGCCCTGTCGGTGGTTCAGAAACTGGTCCACCCAGCCATCCCTAATCTCTCGAGGCAAATAGTGATCTATGAAAGCTTCTGTAAAGCTATCCCAAGTGGGTAGAGATGCATCCTTTCCCCTAGATCTCTCCCAACTCTCGTACTGCAATACTGCAACATCGCGCAATCGAAATGCTGCTAACTCAATTGGCTTTGTCGCTGAGGTATGCATGACTCTAAAGATCCTACGAAGCTGATCAATAAAGTGCTGAGGGTCTTTTGTACGATCTGTCCCTGTAAACTGTGGAGGATTCAAGGCCGGAAATTTATGAACTCTCGAACTTTCGGGCCCTTCAAAAGTTCCGGCAACATCTGGCGCAACTGGTTGGCACTGTGCAGCTACTAACTGTGCTAACATACATACTGCACTCTTGAAATCCTGATCAGATGGAATAGGAGGAACTAGAGGTGGTATTGCTGGTGGAGCCGGAAGTCCTGTAGCCTTCGGAGGTTCCTGAAATGGTGGAGAAGCTATAGGGGGATGAGAAGATGTCTTCCCCTGGGTCTCACAAGGTACCTTGCCGGTACCTTCGCTTGAAGTTGTACCTAGCCCCTGCCTAGTTGTGGTTTGTCTAGTGTCAGTCATCTCTATCTGCATACAAGTATCAATTATAATCCAGAAACCTCAACCCTTAAGACACCTCTCTATAGCACGAGGTGAGCAAAAGAAGAATAGTCATTCTAACATGCTCGGTAGCTTCTTGCTTATAGGATGTGGTGCACAACACATTTATAAACAAGATTCTACTAGACATGGCTTGCAGACTCCCTAGGATACGACGTTGCTCTGATACCAAGTTTGTCATGCCCAAACTCGGGGGACGCAACTGGCTCCTAATGCCAAAACTCAGGTCTGAGCCGACCCTGCCGAACCATTTGCCACTTGCGCATGGCAGCCACACACAATCAAGAAAACAAACAAGTATATCTCGGCTAAACACTAAGCCCTCGGCCGGCAAGGCCCCTGTCAACTGATCTATCAAAGAAACAACCACTCCCAGGAGATCATATAAATAAATAGCCAACTAGCACAGAAGTCCTGATTGGGCCGTCGAGGCCATCATGATATCTATACGTAAACTAAAAGTAGGTATATATCAATACAATACATCAAACAACTCACAAGCTTCAGCACACCAGTATGGCCATAACGTAGCTATACACCCCACACACTAGTCTGCAAATCTCTAAGAGTAGTAAAGATTAGCGGGACAGGGCCCCAGCCTACCCATAAAGATATATACAACAAAAGGTAACAAACCTCCTAAATCTGGTAGCTCCGGAGGAAAGGGGCTAGCCAACCGAATAAAAGTCAATCCTGCTACTGAGGAGGTCTACTCGGTCATCTGTCAGGACCTACATGCATGAATGCAGCGCCCCCAAAGCAATAGGGCTTCAGTACAAAATAATGTACAGAGTATGAAAGGCAATAGACTATGAGGAGGTATCCTGATATACTGGAATAATCTAATAAATAAATCAAGGATATGGTAAGTGTACTGACCTGCTCCTAAATCTAAACTTATCAAAACTAATAAAACAACAACCTAACCATGCCCCCATAAGCTCGGTAGGTATAAACAACACACAAGATCACCTACTCAGGCCCCCATAAGCCCGGAAGGTGCCAATCAACCTATTTACCCCTATCGGTAGTCCCCTAACCCCGTAGGTAGTCACATAGCCCTCTTAGGTATTAATATAGCCTCGTAGGCAGCACATAGTTCTCTTAGGAATCAACATAGCTTATAGACAACTCATAGCCCTCTTAGGCAACAACATGGTCTTGTAGGAAGCACATAACCTTCTTTGGCGTCAATATAGCCCTATAGGCAACTCATAGCCCTTCTAGGAATCAATATATCCCCGTAGGCAACTCATAGCCCTTTTAGGCATCCATATAGCCCTGTAGACAGAACATAGCCCTTCTACGCATAGATCACATTCCTGCAACTAACCACAATAGCCCCAAGGGCAACAATAACAATCAAATCACTAAAAGAGAGCAATTTAGTTATAAGCAACCTATACAAACAGCCTCTAAGTCGTGTCCAACATAGGGACACTACTCACTGAATAAGAATCCCAACAAGAGAGGATTATATCAACTCGAGCAGCTAATAATAAACAATAATGGCTAAAAGTGTAACAACCTAATTACATTTCTCCTAAGCTTTAAGGAAACATGTCGTAGGTAAGGAATAACCTTAACATACCTTTCCAATGAACGCTCAAAAGACCGTAGTTCCTTCACGAAAGGTGTTCCTTATGTCCCAAGCTTCACAAACACTATATATACACAGCTGGTATGCACCTTAGTCAATCAAGTGTAAACCTTGAAGAAACAACAATAACTACAAATTTATATCTTCAAAAATCAGCTCCAAACGCAGCTAATAGAAGGGAAAAATGATTGCCACGTGTAGGGATTATGTTTCTAGGCACGGGGGTAATGTTTAATGGTAGAAATCGTCAAAAACTAACCTTCATTATGCTAGAACACCATAGGAACCCTCTCTTAAGCTTTCTCTCTGGTTTTGAACTGAAATGAAATGTTTTCATGGCTTAAAACGTTAAATAAGCCGACATACCATATTTTTTACCTGACCCGGATCCGACCTGGATTCTTCCCCGGCAGTCCCTAGCAAAACCCACATAACATTTTACTCTGATGTTGGTTTGATACGGGGTTTTGTGCGTTGCAAACTAGACTTGTAGGCTTTCGATTAAATGGGTAATAGGCCTTCTAACTTTTGATATATTGGGAGAAAATATCCAAGCCATCTGACCCAAAATTTTGAGAAATCTTTAAAAAAGAACTTACGATAACTTTCGCCAAATTTTATTTTGCCACTTACTTAACTTTAAAACTTGAGATAAAACCCTTGAACACTTAAAATATGACATACCACATCATTTTTAATTTATTAGTCACCCTCCTTGTCTTTCCACGAAGATACGAGTTAATTTAGACGTTTTGAAAAGTCGGGATGTTACACTTTCTATAGACCCTCTTAGCCACAATACAATCACCAAAAAGAGTAGTGACAGAAAAAAGTTCTATTAACACATCCGGAAGAACATCAAACGTCATAGACACATATGGCATCACAAAAGACAAGGTAGCACCGAGATCAAGTAAAGCATATACATCAAGTTGTAAAACTTTCAACATATCAGTTACCACATCGGGAAAGCCCTCTAGCCCACCCGGAGTTTGAAGAGCATAGAATTGGTTTTGTGTAGGAGCATTGGAACCTGAACCGCTAGGAGAAGCTTGCTTGGCCTCTCTCCCTTGAGACGTAAGAATTGGGCAATCCATGATTTTGTGACCACTCTTTCCACAACCAAAGCAAACATTCGTGCCAGTGATGAGTCCAAAAATTGGACTCATTTAGGGCTTTATTTTAATATAAATTGTGTCCTCAAATACTTATTTAGTCTAAATATCTGATGAAAACACTTAAGTTTCAGGTATTTGAAGTTTTAGTGGAAACATGGACACTCAGGTGCAAAAAGGAACAAAAGGACTGAAGAGAACAAAGAAGCTGAAGTCTGAGCAATGCCAAGCATGCTTGGCGATTTGCCGAAGGGACGCACTTCGCCCTTTGTTCCAGTACGTGAAGCCCTGAAGGAAAAGGATCAAAAAGGCGATGAAAGGAGCAGTCGACTTTTCACCGATCAGTTCCGCGAAGCAGAAGTATACCACCCAATGATCCATAATGCATAGATCCTGAAGGCAAAGCACAAACGGCGATGAACTAGAAGAAGGGCGAATTGCCAAGTCATTCGGCGTTCACGACTACCCTCGTCGAGCGATCTGCCAACACTATTTTCTGAAGTCTATAAATACTAAACTCTTTATTAATTTAAGTGTGGAACATTAGAGTAAAAACATTATTGTAATTTTCACTTTAGCTTTATATTTTCTCTCAAGTTTGGAGAGGGTTTTGTGGGAGACTTGAAGAAAGGAGTTCATCTTCCCCAAATTGTAAGTGGGCCTTCTCTATTCTTCTTCCTTTGCTCAAATCATGGTTTAATTTCTTATACCTATTTGATTTCTCTATCATTTTAGGTATAATTTCTTATTTCTTGATATGTGGCTAAAAACCCCCATTCTTGGGGTGTGATTTAGCAAATATGTGTTGATATTATTGTTGGGTCTTGTTTGCTGATAGGTTAGATGCATTTTAATGGTGATTTCACCTAGTGGTTACGGTTTAAATTAATGGGTTTGTAGTTGAAAATACAAAACCACCCATGTGTTTTTGGCTTGCTCGAGATAGAGGTCGCGAAACCAAGACCGCTAGACTGATGGTCTAAGGAGTGGGTCGGCATGAGGTTCAGCCCGAGTGGGTGAGCCCTAGTCCCATATCCTAACACTCAGCTCGAGAGAGTGAGTGGGGTAAGGTGTAGGCTAGTCTTAATGTGGCAAATGGGTGCCCGAGAGGAACCCATTTGAAACGGAGTAAGTTACCCGAGAGGGAACTTATTTCCATCTAAAGCTTAGCCTAGTCACTATTAACTTGCAAATTTGTAATCAAAGCATGTACCCAACGATTTATATCAATATATATTTCGGTCACACCCCAAGAACTTTTCCCCATCCTTGAATTTTCTCTTGATTTTTGTTGTTTTAGCTACTTATGACAAAACCCCCTTTGATATTTGACACTTTTGTGTCACTCACTTGAATTTACTTTGTTTTTATTCAAAAAATTCTCAAACTACAGCTAACTAGAACACAATTCTAGCCTAACTACTATTTTCACTACCACTCCCTTAGGACACTACCCCAACCCTTGGTTGGGTTACTATATTATCGACGATCGTAGACACTCTAACCATAGGTTAGTGTCGTTGGTCACGATAAGCATCAAAATGGCGCTGCTGCTGGGGAGTGGTTTCACGTGAAAATGTAGTTTTCTAGAGATTTTGTTCTCTCTAGTGTAGTTTTTACTAATTTTACTTTTAGTTTTGTTTTTCTTTTAATTTGTTATTTTAGGTGAAAATGCTGGAGCAAAGTAGCGGCAAGTTAGCCGAAATGAACCAAGGAGTCGAGAAGGACTCCATGCTGACCGCACTAGAAACTCAACTGAGTGACTTGGCCACAAAGATAGCTGAGGAGGAAAGCCAGTGCAAACTGAAAGGGAGGTGCACACCCCCTTATGAGCAAACACGCTTTACTAACGATGAAAGTAAACGTGTTGAAGACGCGCTGCTAAACATTCTCCAAAAACTCCATAAGAAAGATAAAATCATCGAATGGATGAAAGAGAATGTTGAAGTGTTAAAACAGATGGTTGGCTCACACTCCAGATCCATCCACCAGATTGAGACACTCATAAGTCACGTGTTGCTTCATTTCGACCCGACAAAAAGATATGGGACTCCGAGCGAGTCAACCCCAAGAATTGGAACATTAATGAGGACTCGTGTCGTGCCTTGACATTCAATAAGTCATTGTTTGGGAGGCAACCCAAAACCGTTTTTACTTGCTTTTGTTTCTTGGTAGAATAATGGTGTGTTGTTTGTACAGGTTAAAGTAAGGGAGGTGATTGAAGAAGTGCATGAAGGTGAGAGATCAATCCATTTGGCACATCACCAATGAGATCGGTGATCACAATTCTTTCCACAGTCTGACTCAAGGCACTATCAGCTTGGATACTGTAAAACTCGGTGGTCTGTAGAAAATGAAATATGCATCGCTGAACATGTCGGCGATCTCGATGTAGACCGTCTTTGGGATTCTCACATGAGCTGCAGATTCTGTTAAATTTGGTGAAGAAATTAGACATTTGGCGCTTCGCCGAGACAATGGGCGAACTTGATACACATCGCCGAATAGGCGGCAACTGGACGGTTTTCGCACACCACAGATTTAAGAGTTCCATTTCACTCACTTTCTCTCACTTTTTCATCCTATCAAACTAACACCTGCACTTTAGTTTTATATTTCCTGCATTTTTGGAGTATTTTAGTTGTCAAACTGTGCACGGAGTTGGATTACATTGCTGCCTAGCGTCTCAATAGCATTTTAATCAACATAAAAGGTTGGTAACTCGAACCCCGCATTTAATTTTAAAATTGTACTCATTTACATAATGTTGACATGGTGAAAACCATTGCTGAGTCTCTGAATTGATGGTATTGCATGTGCTGCCAATTATGATTCAACACTTACTGCGTAACTGGTAGAATCCCACTCAATTGTGCTTTGATTTGAATTGTTTTGTTTTGGGTGTGTAAAAATTATCGCGGGTCTTAGTTGAATTCAGGCATTAGAAACTTAAATTGCGATATCAGGGGTTACGGGGTTAGATTTAAAAGAAATGGGTTGAAAATAGACACATTTGGCTATTTGGCGAGTTGAGTGTAACTCGTTGAATTGCTCAGCGGTTCGCCTAATGTCCCATTTCATCTTGAACAAAAATGCTAAATGTATTCATTGATCTGTTACTTTCGGCGGTAAGTCTGATGTCGCCAAGTGCACTCGACGACTTGCCGAAAGTTTCCTTGTCCGCCCCTTTGTCTGCATTCTTGTATCATCTGTGCATTACTTTTTAGCGCATCGCGTAATTGGGTGAGCACTTTGCCAATTGTCTCGGTGAAGCAACTCCATACCTAGGCCCCCATTTGCTCCCTATTTTAACATATTGTCTAAATTTTTCTTTAAGCCTTTTGCAGAAATGGCTAGACCAAAAGTAGAAGGAAGGGAGATGCCACCTCGACAAGTAAGAGAACGAGATTTCAAAAGAGACGAGAAGATAGCAGAGCTGGCAAAAGAAAGAAAAGAGAGTAAGAAAGCAAGTGCCACTAGGAGAATCCCCGTTGATCCCACTGTTCCTTCGTGGAAACGTGGATTCTACACAATAATAAACTCTTTCAAGGCAGCCCACGAATTGGATGAGATGATTGCAACTAATATTGCTGCAGAGGCTAGGGTGGATGCACACAATGTGACCCTGAATGACAGTTCGGGGAACATTGTCGAGTTTCAAAGTTAATGCATCGAACAAAGATGCACCAACAGAACATAGAAGTTATTTGGCACTGGTACTGATTTGCCAGCCTTGGTATGTTGCCAGTTGATAGTTATTTACCAGGAACTTGCTCCTTTCCCTGAATCAAAGAATTGCTAGCCTTGGTATGTTGCCCATTTGCATTCACCGAACACATAGATTCATGATACATACATGTAGTCTTTGCTAAATTAAACCTACCCTTTTGCAATCGTAAGTTACCAGATAAACAGGTCCATAAGATTGAACATCAGGAGTACTATTCTTAACCTGGTTAAGGCAGAGATAAGGTATTTCATTGTCCACTCTTCTTCCCTATCCACTCAGTTCCACAGAACGTGGAGGTGTAGCACTGAATTTCACTTTAGATACATGCTTTCTCGCTTCTGACAAGAAGGGTAAAACACGCAACTTAAGTCGTAAATCATCAAATGTCATCTAGCTGGTAATGAGAGATGAATTCATAATATAAACTTGACGGTTCAATTATTGAGTGTCTTACAGTACTTTCAAGTTATTATTCATATATAATAATACAGAAATGTAGTGATGTTGTAAACAAAGAAGGGTAGAAAGGTACATTGTATATACCAAGGTTAATTCCTCTTCTTTTTGGGTGTATGTAGTAAAAAAAATGTTGAATCGCTTATTGGAAACTCTGCCTCCACTATTTGAAAGAACAGGGGATGGGAAACAAACTTCTTTTCCTCCTTGCTGCCCATTGATCCGAAACAAGTAAAATAATATTTAATCACTTATTGGAAACAAACTTCTCCTCCTCCTTGCTGCCCATTGTCAGTTCTTGTTGATATATCTCACAACATCTGAACATGTTGCACAACACCTGAAAATCCCTTTTTGTTGTTTTGATCACATATGATAGCTTTCCACCATTGTGTTTCTTGTTGATATATCTCATAACACTTGCAACTGCAACTTCCTCCCCTGGGCGTCAACTAATATGCACCTCGTCGTAGGTTTGCACATTTCCCATTGTGATTGATGCCCTTAAGTGAAGGCTAAGATGCAGAGAACATTAGCTTTTTAAGTGCTAGTATTAGAAGAGTGCTAAATGACATGAGTTTATTATTCTAGAGCATCTTTTAGGTGTTTAACCATATGTGTTTTTCCATATGATGACTTTCAAATATTTTTTCCTACTAAGGACAGTCAACTCATCCCCATACTATAAACGGAAACCTACTAACTATGCGCCTAAAAGAGAGGACTC
>JAJOOS010004484.1:0-20285 GCA_029582725.1 Solanum chiquidenum
TGACGCAGTTTGACTTGACACAATTTTTTGAAACTTGTGACAACAAGCTAGAATATGAAATACTTGCGTTGTTCTTAATAGTTCATTGGTTATTTGCATTTGTCTATTGGGTGTGATTGTCTTTAGTAGTTATAAGCAAGTGCAAGGTGGTACAGCGGACGAATAGTTTTCGGTGCTATTCTTTTGGGAAATTAAGAAAAAGTATTATTTGAAAAAAAACATATAATGACCATTGTTTTGGATGGACTCCTCTGTATTATTGCTTTGTATTAGGAAATTAATTATGTCATCGATCTACTAATTCTAATATAAAACAACTACTCAGTGACAAAAACCGGACCTTTTGTTTAATTTAATAAAATTTATACCGTGAATCATAGAAAACGTCAACGTTTATGAATAATGTTAGTACTTGATTTCAATTCATGAATAGTGTCCGTCAACATTTAGCAGAGGTGAGGCGAACTCATAATTTGAAGATAGAGGGCACCACTCAGGGCTTTTAGTGCACCAAGATGAGTATTGGTTATGAGAGTGCACAATTAACTATATGATCCTTTCTTAGACCTTCACGGTACCATGTGGGTCCGCTTGACCACTTTTGACGTTTATGAATAAATTTCATTTTTGTGAAAATATTCTATAGATAGTTACAGATATAATTAACTCAAATTGCTCGAATGCTGTATCCATGAATTACTGATAATGGAATGTTAGAAGTTGCCATACTGCCAAAGATATATAGTAATTATTAAACCACGAATCTTCTCCCTAAAAAAATAAAGCTAGACGTATATTAATTTAAAGACATAATATATAAATATGACCCTTAACTTGGTTTTAACGGACAACTATGCCCTCCAACTTTGAGTGTGCACATGTAGACACCTAAACTTGCATAAAATTAAACAAGTAGACACATTCGTCCTATGACCATTCGTCCTACTTGTGTATACCCAAAGTTAAAGGTCATAGGACGAATGGGTCATCTTTGTTGTTGTATGCAGTAAAATTAGAAGGCCACTTGAGCTTTAAATTATGTGATAGGTAGAGGCTACAAGTATGCAGAGGTGGAGCTAGACATAGTTCGGTCAAATCTAATAACTTTAGTTCAAATCCTATATTTGTATTAAGAAAATCATCAATTAAATATGTGCAAAAGTTTAATTAGAACGTACCAGTTACTAACACATGATGTCACTATATATTTTCAAATTTAGAATGCATAAAGTTCAAATCTTGGCTCCATATCTGGTAGGTTTTGATGAGAAATATGTAGCATGCATTCTTTTGGATACATTCTTGGTTTTGTCTGTATGGCATAACATTTTGTACAATATATCAGACCTCTTTCTCAAGAGGATCTTTGCTTCTTCAAGACACTGGAAATGGTAGACATCCAGATGCTTGATTGCATTTCATCTTCGAAAAGAAGCTTGATGATTCCATTGTTCGTCCTCAAGCTAACAAAGTACTTGTCTTGAGCATCCAAACATTCTTTTATGATGTTGATCAGCTTGTCTGGACAACGGTAAGTTCTTTTAGTATTAGGACTTTTTTTTATTTTATAATAATGCCTAAAAAGGAGAGAAGCATCAAGTTTTGAGGCAAAAAATAGAAACTGAATAGAAAATTACATTCTTTTGAAGCTCTTAGAGTTCCAAAGTACTTCCTTTTGAGGCTTAGTATCAGTTGGTTTTGCTTCAAGTGTAGGGTCACCCATTTGTCCTCTTTATGTCCTGTGATGTCAATAAACAAAGCATATTTAGGTGGTGTAGTCCCACAAGTGAGGTCCCTACCTCGTGGAGGTAGAGACTAGAGAGTCTATGTTTCTGAAAGACCCTCGGCTCAAGTGCTAAATCACCTATAAGAAAATTTTCAGGAGATTTGATTCTTACCTGATGGCATTATTATCCATATTCGGGCGCCTGCAGTGAGCATCTCTGGGATCCTAGGAGAGGAATCCTCTATGGCTCTCGATTTAAGAATTGCAGCTCCTCGTAAACCTAGTAAACAAGCATTAAGCTTCTATCATTTAGAAAGAACGCTAATGTAACAAAAAAAAACAGAAATATGTGTTTAAGTATTACATGTGGCTGCTGTTGCTGTGACTGCAATCATATCCATTGGAGTTTGGATGGCCAGGCCAGAATTGACTGCAGATGCAACCTGAGCTCTTCCTGCTCCTAGAGCTTCTGCTGCCTCAGCACATACCGTAGTCATCAGAGCAGCAGCTGAAGCAACTACATTACCCATATTGTGGCTCCATTTTCCTTCCCTCTCATAATTGATATGGTGCGAGTCTCGTATTTCTGAGCTGCTGTTGCTGGCAAAGCCAGCAATACCTGAAGCAAGCTGTGTGAGAGAAAGTACAGCATGTAGTTTTGCTGTTTGTAATCGGAGTTTCTCTTTCTTCTCTTGATCTGATCTAAACAACCAAAATGGAGATTTGCTTTTTAGCCACCCCTTCATGTGATGCAAGTCCACCTATCATTAGAGACTCGATTTCATCAACTCCGCGCAATAGTTATAGCTTGACATTCTAATTAGTAACTAACAGCCAAGACTGCTGGTGAGACCTTTTATTAATGAATCTCTCCGAGTCATTGTACTGTTATCATGGATGCTTCAAAGTGTCGGTTTTGGGGGTGGGGGTGGTGGAAAGAGTTTGCGATTGATCACCTTAATATACTGTTTATTGGTAAAAGCTCTGTTGCTTGAACTGTCCAGTATTTCCTCATGTTGTTCTTCATAATCCTCTTTGCCTGCCGCGTCTTTCAACAAGAGATTCTGCAAAAGCAGAGAACTCTGTTAAGGGTGTTTATAATTCCAGTTTTGAATTAACATTATTATGCAAGGCACCAATTCTCATAAGAGAGGGGAATGTAAACTACAGTAATTGCTGTTAGCTTTTCATTTGAAACGGATATGTTTGACGATTAACAATCTTTAATCATCAGTCATGCTTCTAACTGATATATAGCAGAATGTTAGTTTCTTACACTTGATGAAAACATTTGCAGGAGATCACTAGAAGATGGACTCCACGGTCGACTCAAGAACTCCATTGCATTGGCAGGGCTGCTAGGTACCTCTGATGCTTGATTATAAGAAGTGAAATTATTTCTGCTAATTGGCTCGAAACACCTTCTAGTTCTTGTCAGAATTCTCTTCTTTGACTTACCCTTTTAACACCAAAAAATATACAGAAGCGCGATCAGAAATCCTGTAAATCACTAACAACAACAAAAACAGAAGTGAAAAGAAACTCACATTGTAGTCTAGTGAACTCTGCTGAGCCATGGGATTTTCGTCAGGAACTCAACTTGTACTAATTTAGTAGTTAATTATAAGACATGATCATGAAAACCTTTCTGAATGAAAGATTTTTACTAGTTATAGAGTTTACAGAAAAGGAAAGCTTATAGATGTGTGAAGTAAATGATTTAGATAGTAAAACAAGTACCAGTTTTTGCATTTATGTAATTGAATGAAACTTACCACAAGAGGACTACTTTGTTATATGGTTTGTGAGTGTAAGTCTTTGTTATTGTCGATATTTATGGAAAAACTTTCTATTAGAGGAAGGCATTGTGGGAATTAATGGGATATGATATGATTGTGAATAATATATTCTTTCATATATTCTAACGTTAGATGGAATTGAGAGTAAAAGAATGTTTATATTATTGCAATTGGTAACGGGATTTTGGGTCAACATGTGGATATCGATCGTTACTTTATGTTTAGGACCACAATCTTAGTCTTAACAATGCTCAATTAATATACTAAGTTTAAGAAAACTAGTTGATGACTGTGCAAAAGGTGATCTTCCTCTTCCTCTGTTTCACACTGGTTGATCTAGAATTTAAACGTTATATGTTCTGAATCGAGAGAGTATTATTTTGAAAATATATATTTAATTCTGTTTGTACTTGATTTTTGCACATAGAGTTGGACATTGAAACAATGGATATATTCTAGTGAACCCGCAAACCCCCATTCTTGGACGGGCAAACGGATGGGTCAGATCGAATGGGTTAAAAAAGGGTTAAACAAAAATACAAACGGATAAAATATTCGACCAATCCATGTTTAACATAAATAAAAAAATAGGTTAACTAAGGAATAAGCTTTGATAATTGTTGAAGTGTGTGACCATCTCATCTAAAAGCTTAAGTGATTTTTTTTCATGGCCAAGCACGTGAAAATTCTTTTTTGATTTGGGTTGGCGATGAGATTCGATCTCAGGACCTCTGCCTGCTCTGATACCATGTTGAAGTGTGTGACCATCTCATCTAAAAGCTTAAGCTGTTAGAGAGAGCACATTTTTATTATTTAATTATATTCTCAACAATAATATCCATTCTTTAGTGGATAGTATTCATAATCATAACATATAAATGTGTCATTTAAAGTTGATTTTAGCTGACATATAGTTAAACTTATATGTCATCTTACGTGATATAATACACATAAGACACCATATAGAATACATACTTTTTTTATGACAAGGGAAACCCGTAGCCGCTATCTTTTGGGTGCGCACATAGTAAAACCCTCGTTTCTATACAATAGCTCGCAAATCACATAGGAGAGGTAACCCACACTAAGCAAGCCCGATGCAACGAGCTCGACCCAGAAGGCAAACTCCTTGCTTTTGTTGGCCAAGGATTTCGAACTTAAGACCTCCAATATGAAAGTCCCAAGCCCAAATCACTGGATCACCCCAAAGGATACAAATTTTCACGTAGGACGTCACATCGAATGTATGTATGTAAACTTGTTCAACTTTCAATAATTGCACATCCAATCCAATGTTGGAGGGGATTGTTGAGGACAATATTGTGTTTAAATAAAAGAATGGTTACTTTAGCAGCCCTACGGTGCTGTATACTTGGCGTGCAACAATTTGGCCACTTGGCAATGTTATACTATGTGCGTGTGCCCTCCTCCTGAAATGGTGCTGGAAGTTAAATAAGGGAAGAAGCTAAGTTTGACATCTTGAAAGGGTACTTACAGCACGTGGCTGCAGGTTTATTACTGGGCAAACTCCATCAGTTTATTGATTACTGAACCACTTTTACCTACACCAGCAAATGTCTCCTATTTTTCTCTTGATTATTGGTGACGGAAGCATATTAGTTACCTAAAGTGTGGCATCTTGGCGCTGATTACGCATAATTAGCTTCTTTTTCTTCGAAATAACCAAAACCATTCTTTTTTTATTATGATTTTTCACCTGGTGTTCAGCTTTGGAGCATGACTAATTTGAATTCATATTAGAAAGTCTCAGTCCCTACTAAAGACGATTATATATCCATAATTTAAAGTCGAGATCTTTGATTAAAGATGAAAAAGTACATATCACTCTATGATCTTTGATGGTATATTCCAGAAAAGGATTGCTCAATTGGTTTTCGATTTATATTTTGTTTTTATTTTAAATTTTCTACTTGGTATTCACATTGTAAAGGGGTAAAATAATCCCAAAAGGTGATTATATACTCAGAATTCAAAGCCAAAATTGACTTGAAGTACTTATCACTTCACCGTAACTTTCAACGTAAATTTAAGAAAAGGATTGCTCAATTGATTTTCGGTCTGTTATATTTGTATTTCACTACCGATGGTCTACTATATTTGTATGAAGGCAATTCTTCTTTGACTTTTTAAGAACTTAATTGAGGAAAGCCTTCTTTATTTTACTATACGGAGAATATTCTCAATGGGAAATGTTCATCTAAGGAGATCATTTTTGTTTGAATTATTTCAGACTAGTGAATATATATAATCGTTAAAGAAAATTAAAGTATGATAAGATAATCTTTTTGTTATAATATTTGTAAATTGACAAAAAAAATTTTTTTGCCTTTTGATCAATTTTATCTCTTTATATTCCGTAATCATAATACTATCGTTTTTAAAAAAATATATAATTGCATTCTCTTTTCTTTTTCCAGGTAACAAATTGTATATAATCACCTAAAATACAATTACAAAGCAGCCAACATAGAATTTTAAATTTCACAACGTATATCATACTCTTTCTCAAGAATTTTATTGGCTGATATGAAAATCTAGATTGTAGTGCAATATCTTTCTTGATCTATGAAATTAATAATACTTAGAAGACAAATAATATTTTCATTTCATGATATATTTTTCAACAAAATAACAATATGTATAATATACTTCAATTTAGAAGACCAATTTTTATTTGAATAAATGCATTAAAATAAACAAAAATATTCTCGAAAACAGAATGACATCAGAAGGAACCAATCACATACACTTCCATTCAAGATTTAATTGAGCACTTCCCCTGAATGGCTGAATGGGGCTTACTCAACGCAAATTTAGAATAGTCGAGCTTCAATGTGGATACCAAACACAGTAAAAAAACAAAAAACTATATAATACATCTTTAAATCCAAATGGGTATTCACATACATATAGATTGATATTTGTTCCAACTTCCACCTTCTTTAGTTTGGGTTTTATCATTGTCATAATGTCATCAATACTATACCAAACAGATAGAGTAATACTCGAGTACCAAAATTAATGTTATTTGACCCTTCCTGTGAAGAGTGAATTTCTTTCTTGCCTTTCAATAAGATAAACACTAGGTGCTTTTTTTTTATCTATTGTGGACAGAGTTATCTGTTGCTGGTGGGAGGTGACATGTATCTTGTGAAACTAGCCGAGGTGTGCGCAAGCTGACCTTAACACATTTATAAAATTAAAAAAAAAATCTTTCTTGGCTTGCCAACTGCAGGAATAGTTACTTTTCATTGTACCACTCTTCATACCAAATGCTGCTTTAGTTCAATTTGACTAAAAAAAAGGAAAAAAAGAAAAAGAAGAATCATGTTGCCTTCCATTTGGTACCTCAGATACGGATACAGCCGTTCTCACGGAAGAGACCTTAATAATGAGTACACTAGAGGTAAACAAAATTTTAAGCATTACTAGTCTTAGTCATAGTATGGGATTATACTGAGTATGTTGTTATACTAGCCTTAGTCTTAGGAATTCCACCCATAACGCTAGAAGCTAAATACGTGCACTTTACCTCTTTCTTGACAGTAGAACTTGGGAGCAAGAGCTTCTTGACAGTAGAACTTGGGAGTAAGAGCCTAAGAATAACCTTGACTGAAGCAACTGTCGGAGAGAAGGTGTTAGTACATGTTGAAGGAGGATACATTGCCTTAACTCACTGTGTCCTGCATGGATAGGCAGTTCTGTGCAAACGTATGATACATTTCGAAGCCTTGCACTACTTAACAAATTTCACTAAGTTCAATGAAGTGAAAAAAAAGAAACTTCCCTTGTTACATGACGAGCATCCTATGTTTAATTATGAGGGATGGGAAGTTTAACTTCAAATGTCCTCCTGCTGTGCTCAATAATGTCTTAACCTACATAAAGACTTGTTCACAGGTCGAAAGTGAGCATGGTTAGGATATCAGCAATTCTGTTCTTAGATATCAATCTATCATATAAGGTTTATCTTCTCACTGGTTGTGGCATGCCTATGCTGTCTGAGATCTACCATTTGGGATCTTAACTTTCCTCTAAAGCTTCAACTAGATATAAATACTTAAATCCTGTTTACAAGTTTAGAAAACTATTTTGATTGAGTGTACTTATTTATGTGTCTTGGATGCTGGATGGTGATCCAACACAGCCTCTAGTCCTCTACTAATGCACTACTACAGAAGGAACTACGAGATGAAGAATAGGTTTGATTTTCAACCCAATAAGGCAACAACCTAAAATACCTGGACTTCATCAAAATTGTACTTCAAGTTGGACCTAATTTATAAGGTTACTGCAGAAGAAGAACAACAAAGTAGGTGCAAGAAGCAAAAATACCAGTAATATAAATGAAACAGTAGGAACAGGCACAGCAGGAAATTGTATTTTTCAATTAACCTTATATTTGGGCATTTATTTTTGCAGAGAAACACAAATCTGATAACACCAACTTGTCATTCATTCAAGTAACTCTGAACTTTAGAAATTTGTTCAATAACTAAACACACGTTTCCAACTACTTTCACGAGACCATATAAATGGAAAAATTATACAGTCAGAGGACCATCTCAATGATACAAGTAACACTCAACAGATTACAACAAATATCCAGCTAAATTATGGGTGGAATCTTTCACTTTCCCCATCTTGAAAGGATGAGTAAACCAATAATGGTGAAACATGTCCCAGCAACTATAGTCACCACTAAAGCAAAAGCATATACAAGACTTGGAAAGTTTAAATATTTCTGTATTCTCTTTAGTCCCCTGTCTATGGCAGGTGCCAGAGCAGCTGCTCCTGCAACCCTAAATGGCCTTGTCACATTATTTCCCGTCCACATTGCGATTATAATCTGCCGTTATGAAGAGTGTTTTTTGAGCAAAGGAGTAATGAAAATACAAAAGTGGGCAATTAAAATAGCACATATCCAATTGGGAAGTAAGGTGCAGATTGGCACGGGACACCATGAAAATTCCGAGTTCCCTATAGTTGCTAAATGATTCTCATTAGTATTGTCGTTACAGAGTTTGGCCTGGATGCTCTTTTTGGTAAAGAGGAGAAGAATGACATTAAATTTGATCTAATATAAAGGAACTCACAATTTGGTGAAAAGGAAAAAATGGTCTTAACTTTGATCTAAAGAAATGGAAAAGACAATTTCGGTATGCTAAATACTGAAGTGGATATTCTACGACAAGTGAAAATGCTATGATAAGCATTCATCCAGTATCCTAAATGTGAATACCACATATTTCCATAATAAGGTAGCTTTTACCTTTGCACTAAAAAGTTCAGGAAATCAAGTCTACAACAACAACGCAAGTGAGGTTTGGGGAGGGTAAGATGTATGCGGACCTTACTCCTATCTTTGTGGGGTAGAGAGGTTGTTTCCGATAGACCCTCGCCTCAAAAGAGAAGTTATTCTAAGAAATCAAGTCTCCATTTCTCTAAACCAAAGCTAATGCCATTTCCCCCCTTTTATCAATTGGACATTTACCAGAAACAATCAATTGCATATTTCATACCTAATTAATAACCTTAAATAAAGTATTAGCAGCTAAGAATTACTACTTACCCCCAACAAAGATTGGAGATTTGCAGCAGGATTATTCCCGGTGGTCTTCTCATAGCCCATAAATGCAAGCACAAAGAAACTAGTGTATGTGACACCATCAATAATACCATAAGCAAGAACTGCCGCAAGCCCCAGCTTTGCTAGCTTCGCACTCATTTCCGCTGAGTTCTCCTGATAAACACAGAGAGAGAGAGTGAGTGTCAATAAACCAAATCCCTCCACATTATACTGAAAAACAGGAAATGGGTCTACTTTACCTTCCATTTCTTCCAAAACCCTTTGCTCTCTTGGTTCTTATTCCACAAAAAAAATAAAAAAAAAAATAATCAGAAAATCAATAGAAAATGGGATGTGTGTCTGTGTGTGAGAAAGAAGAGTAAGACTGACATCTAAATTTTTGTTTTGTAGGAAAAAGTTGTCATCTGCGGTAGATCCATGAGTAGAGGATGAACATTTGATTGATAAATGCGATAAAGGGCAAGTGTTGAGCAAGTTGAAATTGCTCCATTTAGGTTGAATTTGTAGTGATGATAGGAAACAAGTAAAGTGTCCTGTGCTGCGAGGAGAAAACAAGAAGCTAGTTGGGAAGCCATGAACAGTAGCAGCACTGGCCATTCCACCTCTTCTTTGCTTAGTGCTCCACGACACTTTGCTTAGTTGGCGTTTAATCCAATCCTCTCCATTTTATTTGGCTATACCACTAAATAAAATAATCTACTTAATTGTCACAAGATTAAAGTTGATATTTAATACTCCATTAAAGAAGAATGCACAGTATTTAGGGGAAATAATCAATATACTTTTATTAAGGGAGAGTAACTTAGTAAACTGTATTTTATATTTATGATTTTTTAATGAATGTGAAAAAATATGATTGACGAATATTTTAAACAATTATTGTTTGATTTTACCTTGAAACGATAATACTGATTACTTGTTAAGAAAAATAAAATTTTGTCAACATTAGGTATTTGGAAGGAAAACAGATCATTTTTGCTTATGATTTTTTAAGATGTTTCAAATTTCTAAAGGGTTTTGAGTGAATATCTGATGAGCAATTTAATATCTGTAATTCATGTATAACAACACTTCAGTTTCCAGATAATGTTTAGTCACAATTCATCAAAGCCTTACAGCTTTAATACTAATATACATAAGAAAAGGTCCCAACTGGACATAAGTTATTTATGAAACAATAACTCTTTGGAATCTGGAAAAAGAGGCCAGGTCTCATGTCTAGCTGCATTACTACTATAATCACATCTACAAGAATTCACTAGTTTGGCTGGTATTTCTGTGATCTCGAACCCTGGAATTCCTTGCCTTGCTGCAGAACAAAAAATCCATTTCCTAAGAACAGTTTTCAGTATATACTTACCTAAGTGATGTGCTGCTTATAGCATCTTCATGATGAGCATTACCACAAATAGAACTTGTGACACTGAGTTTTCTTTAAAGAGAGATCGACTTAATTTCTACAAGTTAGCTGCCTCCTCTGCACCAGCTGCATCTACGGGTTCCTTAAATTTTGCCTTCTCACTAAGCTGTTGAAATGCATTTACAAGATTTTGAAGTCTTGCAACAAACTCAATTAACAAGGAAGTAAAAGTGGACAATGACAATGGACATGCACTTTCAAATGTACGTACTTCACGTTCATTTAAAATCACATCTCCAAGAATTGAAAGTCGTGAAGGCCACACCATCTGATTGAACACATTTCCAGAGGAAGACATTTGTGCAGCAGAAATATTCATACTTGAATTTGGATTATAAGTATCCATGTGTTTCAATGTATGAGCAGACCTTAGATTGAGACCTGCTTCACTAAGGGAGTTTATCCCGATGCCTTTAGGTTCATTGTCTTTCAGTTCCTGAATATGTTCAGGATCTTCAAACTGGTTAGCTTGTTTTGCATTTTCCCAGTTCTCCACCTGAACCAAAAGATAAGATTTTTGGTCAATCAACAGTTGTAGATCCTCGGCAGCCTCATGAACTTCTTCGAGAAGGTCTCTAGGGCTAAGTTTCTCCATTTTTTCAACTTTGTCTCCAAGATGTTGCAATACTTTAGCTCCTTCAATCCCAACTCTCTGGATCTCCTTGCAGAAGATTTGCCTCAAATCAGATGCTGCCTACAAAAGGAAAAAATGCATAAATTAATATGAAACCATGAAGCCTAAAGTCTATAAATCATTTTCTCAGACTCCTCAATGAGTAGACTGGCATTTTTTTTTTATGTTTATTTATTCCGAAGAATCTATATTTGGAATAGATAAAAGTATAAAAACATATGTTTTTAGTAGTAAAAATGAATCACCTAATTCAAACAAGTCCACGATTTTAAATGCATCTGCAATAAAATAGGATGACAGTTTGATAATTGATGTGCAAGTGTTACGCAGGAGTTGAAGATTGAAGCTTTACCTGTATTTCTGAAAGAATACAGCTATGCATAGCCATGACCATGAAAGCGCAATGCCTCAACGCACCACTGACTTTAACATAATCAGCCCACGGATAATTGAACATCTTGTAACGGCCATGAGGGGGTTCCCATTCAGCAAAAGTTAGCTGCACCAGGAATATTGAAAATTAGTAATAAAAGAAATAGTGTAATATCCCAAAAGTTACCAGCTGTGATTGCCAATGAAAATATATGTGTACCAGAGAATCCTCTTGGCTTGTTGACTCCAAAGCGGCCCTGTATCCGCTATACACAGGGTCATCAGAGGCCTGGTAAACAAGAATTTTTGATGGTATCCGATCATATTCAAGACATTGCAAATATCCATTGACACAACCTAACAAGAAGCGTTACAGGTATTCAGTTCAGCAGTAGCCTGGAGATGACAAATTCAAAGACAAATTGAAGAATATTGAGGAAATTCCTCACCTTCCAAAGAAGTAGAAACACGTTTAAAATTCTTTACCACCAATTTGTGCAAATCTTCACCAGCCCAAATAGGGTAGAGGCCAACGTTTACAAGCAAACAGACACCAGCACCAACTCCAATTAGCAACAATCGCGAAACAGCTGCGTGAAAAAAATGTGAAGTTCCCGATACCAGCACAATACAATATGTCAACAAGAACACCCGAAATCCATATTCATATTGCTTCATTGCAGGATACAATTTCAAGTAGGTTGCAAGAAAACCTGAAAATCAAAAGAGAAGTAATAAGACCAAAGCTACACACAAGGAGAGGAAGTGACAGGTAAAAGAATATAATATCAGATATGCATTAGTCTCAAACATATGCAACAGGTCACCTTCCTTGATTTTGGCCATGTAGTAACCATGTACAAACCTGCTTTCAATTTTATATTATGCATTATTCGTGTTGTTGGATTGTCCGTTTAATGGTTATGCATAAGAGAAGAAATAAGTAGTAATTCTGGTTGGTGCTTCTCTGGTATGTTATGTAGTCTTAGAAAAAGTGGTAATGGAGAAGATTCACGAGAGACTTCTCTACTTCCTTTTCCTCTCTAGTCTGATCTTATCGTTCTACTCGCAGCAGCAAGAAATCCCTCTTCTTAAATGAATAGAAAGATTGACACTTCAACTGCTACGTTTTGAAATAAAATTGAACCCTATGTGCCTGAAGTTTCTCACACATCATGAATAAGGCAAAGTAAAATTTCAAAGATATTCTTGATGTAAAATTCGAGAATTCAAATGAGACCTGAAACAAAAATGCTGACCACAATCACAACCTCCTGCCATTCTCCAGCCATAACAGATAATTCAGCAATGCCTACAGCTAGTCCTGCGGCAGACAATGTCCCCAAAGCCCTGTTGAATCCTTTGCTGAGTGTCGCACCTAGCATTTTTTATAAATCCATTAGATTATGGATATCAGCTACGAACACTCATCCACTAAAAATAGACAAATGTTACTTATCAAAATAAAAAATATCAACATACATTTATGTAAAAGAACAATGGACAGTTAAAGTGTCACATCAATTTTATGATAACTGTTTACTACCCTGCATAAACATGAGCTATAAATTAACCATGCCTCAATCCCAAACCAGTTAGGATTATCCGTATAAATCGATGAACACTCTGCTCTATCAGAACTTGTTTCATTCCAATACTAAATAATTTGAATTCCAGAGTACATATTACCATAATCAATTGATATCCGCTTTAATTATTTGGATCTCAATCCCAAGTAGTTCAGATTGGCCATAAGTATCATCATTTATTCATTTGGTTCTATTTAGGCTCATTTGCCTCTAATTACTTGAACACGAACATAACTCTCATTTTATCCAAATACTAAATAATTGGAATGTGAAACAAAATTTGAATATACCTATGCTGAACTCGAATACGACGACAACAGTGAGGATGGCCCAAATGGAATATGTACCAATATAGGATAAGGGCTCTTTGAAGAAAATGATAACCGAAACAAGGGAAAGAGCTAAACCCATTTTAGCAGCAAAAATGACCTTTCGAGGATCCTTACGACCCATATCAATTGCCTTGATCGAACCGTGTTTAACATTACTGCATGATTTCTTAATTCTATTGCATAATCGACGCCAAAATCCTTCGCGTTCGACGTAAAATGATGGATCCAATCCATACTCTGAATATTTGGGAATCAATCTCTCTTTGCTCGTTTCGTTAAAGTTTTGACTCAACGGCGCCGCCATTTTTGGCTGTTATTTGAGATCAGTTTTCATAAAAGCAACAAGAATTCTTCTTTTCTTCGAACAGATGGAAAAGGGATAGAATCAGGTCGATTTCCGAAATGTGTTTCTTGTATATTCTTCAATAAACAGGCTATTCACTAAGCAATGATTAATTTGATGGAAAAAATTTGCATGATTTTCTTGTAAATAGATACAAGAGAGAATGATATTAGCAAGGGTCAGTCATGATAATTTCCTTTTAATGATCAACTCCACTAATTGTATTACCAATTTTAAATGGTCAAATTTATCCCTAAAATAGCGAAATAGAAACTTTCTAACTTTAACACTCGGTAAATTAATACACTTTTTAACATAATTTTTTTTCTCCATCGATTTCGATAATATAATAAGATATATAAATATAAATTAATAATTATTTAAAATTAAAAAAATATTTAAGATAACTTAGTGAAATATGATTCTAGTGTTTTTAAATAAAAAAAATCAAATCTAGTTGAAGTTTATCTCACTTTTCTTATTGCATCTAAAAGTTTAGTGTTATAGATGTGATAAGTGTTTCCTTACGCATAACATATTCTAAAGCTATTGTATTCATCATCAACATTGTTATCTCTAATATATCCACAATTACTTCTAAACACTGAACCTCTTGACAGGTATCATTTTCGCCCAAACAATCAAATAAACTTGCGGTAACCGAAATCATTAATCACGACCTTAAATTTATAAATGTTTCATAAATGGGTTCACTTAAATTCCTTAAGGCTTCAGTAAACCTCGAAAACACTTCTATCACTTAAATAATACCTCCACAAAATAATAATATTCAATGATAACAACAATATTAATTAGAGAGATTTTACATGTCCTTAGTTAATAATTGAGGTCAATTATTGTTGTTGCGGGATAAAACTAAAATAATTCAAATTAATATAAATATATTGTTAAATCTCATTGGCATACTTATTTTTTTTCAATTCTCTTATTTGAATTCCTTGCTCTGCCTCTGGTCGTATAGAAGCTCTTCTGCCTTTGTGCTTTGTTCTTTAAAGACTAGAGCATGTTATTATTAGAACAACAAAAAGGAATTGCAATTTGAGGGCAGCGCTCTTCTTCTTAGCACCAATGTGACGCTCATTCGTCTGCTCTACACGTAGCTTGCTATAGGCATTGAATGACTTCATCTCTTCAGTAACCTTGACAAGATCTACAGATGGCTTCTCACGCGCAACAGGCATGTAGGTACCATGAACTTGAGTTGCTGTAGCCAATAATCCCTCGGGGGCAGAATCACCAACCTGAATGCAGTTGCAACAATTAGGAAACGAACAGGGAAAACACTTCACATATACACAATTATGTTTCCAATTACTAGCAACTACTTATCTTACCTTGATCAAGACAACTAATTTGGCCTTGTTGGTCTTCAAGACATCAGCTTGAAGCCCCTCTAGTGAAAGATTCCTGCAACGATGATCAACAACAATACCAATTGTTGAAGCCAGTTTCTTAGGGATGCCTGCAGCCTGGCAGTTCGTACTCAGAACATGCTCATCTCACAGTTAACTTTATGGAAAATTAAGCCATAAAACTCAAATCAAACAAACCTGAAGTTCCTCGAGGGAAAATCATCTACCAGACCTAACTTTCATGTTGTATTTGAGTGTCTGACCATGGACAACAGGGCGAAGAGCTCCAGCAGTTGGTCAGGGGGAAATCTTCGCAGCCATCTCTTGCCTTGCTGCAATTGGATTAAACAAAAAAAGGTCAGCAACCTATTAGCCATACTGGGTATATGAGAGCAAAATTAAAACAAGAAAACCAGAATTATATACCAACTATTCTCCTCTGCTTGTGTGATGGTTGATTGAACCAGGTCTTCACACAGATATCCATGTGCTTCTTGAAGTGCCCATTAGGGACAACATTGTTATGCTTCATGTCTCAACTACATTGTCCAATAAGTGTTATAATTGGCCGCGACTTAACAAGAGTCATGTGTATAGTAAAATGCATGGACAAGCCTTAAAGAGAATATGAGAAATCAGTCAACCACCAACATCAACATATACATTTTTTTTCTGATAAGAAAGGTGTATAGGCCAGATTGGGCGCACCTATACTAATTCATGTCATATTTGACACCCTCCCACCTGCTACCTGTGGAAGTTGATGAGAGCTTACCAGGAAGTAGCTTTCCCCATGCTGCAAACCCTGAACAACAAAACCATATTCATTAACTGGGAGTGGCACCCCAGAGGAGTGATACAAGACTAAGTCTTCGGGGCCGAACATAGCCTTCATGTCAAGTGGCCCTCTGGGCACCTGTGTTGCTACTCCATTAATAAAAACTGTGATAAGCCCTGTAACAGTATGACAGTCATACTACTTCAGTAACCTGTGCTGAAACATAACTGACTAGCAAAACAGTACTTTGGATGTAATAAGTGAAAAAGAAGAGTTAATGAGCAGAAGATCAAATGCAAAAGTAGAGAAAGAAGCTACAGTATGAATTACTGGGTGTACAGTAACGAGAAGCGAATACAATAACAGAATTTTCCCAGTGAATATAATCTTCCGTGCATGCCTACTGTCTTATTATGAATATCACTCCCCCTCAAGTCGGTGCATATTTTGAGTTTGTTAGGTATATAACTAACTCAATCCTTGCCTAAATTTGATAACTATGTCTCCAACTTGATCATTCTACTTCACAAATCTCGTAACAATATCTTCTATTAATTCTCATTAATAGTTGAGAATAAAGTGTTTATCAAATTCAAACATGAACAAACTAAGCTAAAGTAACAACAACAACAATAATTCTAGCAACTTGTAATTTAAAACAATGTTGCATAAATGATCTTTGGAACCTGAGGAAGAGCAATTCAAGTTAGAATTGTCTGTTGGTGAGCACAAAATTGAGGTGATAGAAGAGTTTTGATCAATTTCCATTGGACCAGAAAAGAGGAAGAGGCCATCATTTGCATTTCCCACAACTCCTCCAAGAGAAGAAGAAACAGATGAGGGGACAAAATTAGTCTGAAACTGAATTGCACCGCCAGTACTAGACCTTGCAGATTGTTCTTCATTACTGTTACTGGCAGCACTAAGGCTCGCCTGAATTTGTCGTTGACGACGGCGAGACCTTGACCGGCGATTTTGGAACCAGTAGAAGACGTTTGCATCTCCAACCGCCCCAAATTGCTCCAGCATTTTCCTGATTCTAACTGTCTCGTCTTTTCGAGGATTTACCAACCCACTATTAAAGATGGATTCAAGTATTACGATTTGTTCCGGCTTCGGGTTCCACCTTGATCTTACTGTTTCATTTCTTTCACAAGACTGATTTGACGAGCTAGAGTCATCATCCATGGCGGAGTGAAAAAGAGTGAACTCAATTCAAGGGTAAGAATAAAAAGTAAACAGAAGTGACATCAAAGGGAATTCTTTAGGTATTTAAAAGCCTAAAGAATAAAGGGGGTATTATTTGGATAAAATTACTGTCCTGTCCTTTTCAAGTCTAGATCTGCCTTCAGTTCAATTGCAAAGGTGTGTATTCGTACATTTTTTCGGCGTCGAGTTTTATTAGAAAAAATACTAGATTTGTCTTGAGATTTGGAATGTTTCCTTCCTAAGGGGGAATGGTTAATACTCCGTCTGTTCATAATTATTTGTCCACTTTTTTTTATAGTTATTCATAATTATTTGTCTATTTTGACAAATCAAGAAAGGATAATTTTTTTTATCTATTATATCCTCAATTAAATAACTAATTACTTTGAAAAATGCATCCATTTCATAATTAATAGGAGTAAAATAATAAACTTACTATGTCATTAATTAATTTATTAATAGATGTGCCAATTTAAAAATGGATAAATAATTAGGGATAGAGGAAGTAATTAGTTCACGTGAACTACCAAAGTCAAGAATTTTGTATTAATGGTATTTAATATTCTCACCGTCTCATACCCTCTCAGTCTAATAGTACTGGTTCATTATTGACTTTGCACACTTTTTAAAAACTATAAATAGAAAGGTACTTTTATTATATTACCCTTTGAATATAATGAATATAATGTTTTGAAAAATATAATAAGGAAATGACTATAAATAATAATAAAACAAATAAGGAATTAAATATAAAATTATCCATTGATTTCATAAAATGGACAAATATTATTGGACATCCCAAAATAGTATAGTGACAACTATTGTTGGACGGAAGGAGTACTATTCTTACTAAAAATAACTGTCTCATAGAGTATTAGTTGTTTACCTTACTAAATTAGAATAACATTAGTTACATTTTTCCTATATTACATTTGCAATTAATTATTTTTTAAAGTGTTCACATTTGATTGTAAAATTCTCAAAAAAGTTTTAAGAGGTGAGTTAGTAAAATAATCTACTTATTTATGATTTGTTAATATGCATGTAGAGGAAAATGATCAATTTATATGAACGGAGGGAGCATATATATAATGTGATACTCTCTTTTTTAAAAGATATTATTTTCTTATATTTAATGATAATAGTTTAATTTAAAATACATTTTTATTCATAATAAAATGATTTTAGGGTAAAAAAAACACTTATACTATTTTAATACGATGATAGTTCAAATAGAAACTCACATTTTTAATATTTCAAGTATGAAACTCAAAAAACTAGGATAGTTTTGGGGTCGGAACTTACCACACCGGGGACAAGGAACTAGCTTGCGTTACTCCGAGTCACCGACCAAAAGAGTGAAAGCCCTAGTGTTTTGGACCGGGTCGTGTCTATTGGGCTGAATGGATTGCCATTTCTGAGCCCAATAAGAATTGTCTTATTCATTCATCTCTTTTATTTCCTTTTAAACTTCTTAATTACTTCCCTTTTTCTTCTCATTTCTTTCCAATTTACTCAAATATTTTGATTTTGCTTTGTTTCTTACAATTTTGTTTTCCCTCCCAAATTCTGCTCCATTAATGAAATTCTAAACTTCTTTTTTTTTTTTTACAAGAAACCACTTTAATGGTTTCCTGTATTTTATGTACCACAAGTCAACTCATCCCTCCTGTGTGAATAAACACACTCACAATTTTCATTCATACTAAATTTCATCGTTTTCTCTCATTTTTTTTATAGAGATTTAAATCTATACGCTATTGGAATAAATAAATTTGCATACTATCAAGTCATTCAAATCTTAGTACAAATAAATCTTCTTAGGACTTGGAACGTGAATTTGATATTTGTCAGTGGAAACTTTCACAAATAACCATTATAATAAACTTAATTATGCTCCATAGCTATAATTTGCATATTTACGAGTTGTAGCTATAGTTTAAGCTGCCTCATTTGTATAATTCGCGGATTTGTATAATTCGCAGGTTTGTATAATTCGCGGGTACATTTGTATAATTCAGTTATTTTTGTATAAACTCGAAATAACGAATTTATACAATTACAAACATCAGAAGTGCATATAGTTATACAAATTATATTATACAAATTCTGAATTATACAAAAGTTATACAAATTCTGAATTATACAAAAGTTATATAAATTCTGAATTATACAAAAGTTATACAAATTATATTATACAAATTTTGAATTATATAAATGCGCGAATTATACAAAACTAAAAAGCTGAGTTGTATAATTATAGCTAAAAGTAAGCTGCGAATTGTAATTAAGGTAAACTATAACTATATTAAATAATTAACTAGTATATGCTTGCTTATACGCGTAATTTTCCCAATAAAATATCGTATCATGTTAGAATAAATAAAAATGATTTATTGTTTTAGATTGAAACTTAATTTTATAAGCTGTAAGCTGTAGCCGCCATCCCCAATGGACAGCTACACGTGAGACTATAAGTCAAGGGACAAGACAATAACAATAAATTGTGCAGCAGAAACCCATGCAGATTATTTAGTGCATATGTAAGCCCTTACATCATAACCTTAACATTAATTAATTTTAAAAAGTTTAACTATATTACATTAATTTGATATTTAAACAAAAACTGTAGATATGTAAAAATTGTACGAAAATACTATAAATAGTAATATTTTACATATCAATATGATAAAGAAAATATATTGTAAAAAATGTTAGTCAAAGTTTTTATTGTCCGACTCTAAAAAAGAAAACTATGACAACTAAGGGTGTGTTTGGTATGAAGGAAAATGTTTTCCTGGAAAACAAGTTGATTTTTTACTAATTTTCTCATGTTTGGTTGGTGAGTAGAAAATATTTTTCGGAAAAGATTTTTAGTGTTTGATTTATGAATGAAAAATATTTTTGAGAAATATCTTTTATTTTTACTAGAGTAGAAAATAATTTTTGAAATTGAAAATATTTTTTAAAAATAAACTTAATTTTTTTTTGAGGGTAGGGGGTGGTAGGGGGTTGAGGGTAGGGGTGAAAAATTTAAATTTTGAAGTTCAAAATATTTTTTAAAAACAAACTTAATTTTTTTTTTTGGGGGTGGGGGGT
>JAJOOS010004485.1:0-19945 GCA_029582725.1 Solanum chiquidenum
AATTCAATTTTTTTGAGAAGATACATCACGAATATCTTTGCTACTTAGCATTTTACTATTTATGTATCTTGTTTAAATTGATAAATATTATATTTATATTGAATACATTAAATAAATAATTGTTGCCCATAAGATGTTAGATTTGAGATCGATACATTACCGTGTGGTAATTGCTATGTAATTGATACATTTAGTATAAATTTGAATTACGTATCATATCTAGAAAATTAGTGCATGATACATTACTTTTTATGTATCTCGTTTAAATTGATAAGTATTGTATCTACACTAAATACATTAAATAAGTAATTGTTGTCCATAAGATGTTAGATTTGAGATTGATACATTACCGTGTGGTAGTTGCTATGTAATTGATACATTTACTATAAATTCAAATTTACGTATCATATCTAAAATATTAGTGCATGATACATTACTATTTATGTATCTCGCTTAAATTGATAAGTATTGTATTGTTACGGGATACATTTAGTATAAATTAGTATTTATGTATCATGCCCGTATAATTTGACGTAGCTATGCATCATATACAAAAAAAAAGTATGAATATGATAAACAATGATTTAGTTATAAAATAGTATTGCACATACATAACGAACATATGATACATACCCATATACAGTGGCAGAGCCACCTTAGAATGAGGGAGGTCATCCGACCCCCCTTCAACGAAAAATTATATGATTTATATATGGTTAAAATAATTTTTTAAGTATATATAGTAGATGTCGAACCCCCTTAGGTTACTTCGTATGTCTATTTTTTTAGATTTTGAACCCCCTTATTAAAAATCCTGGCTCCGCCACTGCCCATATATATAAGTGACACTTTTTATGATTGGTTTTTGTAATAATTTTCTCCATGTTTGTTTTGTCATGTCCATGTATAGGTGGTTTATTGAGTTTACATTCTAACCATCTCTCTAACAGTAAGACACTTGTCTTTGTGTATTAAAAATTACCCCAATATTCACATGATTTTTCTGTAAAAAAAAAAGAACTGAAAAGAAAAAAATAAATGAAGAACTAGCTCTTGATTAACTTTAAATCAATAACTGGAGAGAGGAAACATTTAAATTCAAAATAAAGGAGTGATTATAGGCATGATAAAAGGGAGAAAATGGTGGAGTTGGAAGATTGAAAGTTATGTATCTGGAAAGCAGAGAAATTGAGAGAAAAAAAAGTTTTTTATAATTTTTTAAAATGGTAGAAAATAATAGAAAATAGGGTAAGAAAAAATGTGTAGTTTGGTAATTTTTCATAAAATTTACACGAGCCCACAAGCCCATACACCACCATAAGGACGGCCCATGGCAGTTCGTTTTCCTTTTTGTTGAACATTTTTCACCTTGGAGGCCTCGCCGAGCAGATAAGAACTCCTCTTCTCAGTTCTCACTCACACTCCCCACTCTCCGTTACAGTCACTATGCTCTTCAACTAGGTATCTAATCCTTCTTATTTTTGGTCAAGTTTTGAATTTTTTTGTATTTGTGTTTTTGTGGAAGTAGTTTTTTTCGAAGCATAAATTAGTGCAATATCAATTTTAAGTTATGGTTGAGTTTTGTGATGATTATTTGGTTTCTCAAAAAAAAAAAAAGTACTATTTGTCACTATCTTGTGTAGGGTTTTTAATGATGAGATGACAGTCATGAAAAAACTGATAGTTGTGAAGTATTGTTTAGTTTAATCTGTCATTTGAACATTTATGGTGTCAAATTTAAGTTTTTCTTGATTTGAATAAGAAAAGTTCACATTTTGATTTCGTTGTTTTTTTCTCATAAGCAGTTAGATTATAAATGGCTATTTTGATTCAGTTGGACCTGATTGTTGATATTGCTTCTTGTTTGTTTTGTGCATCCTAATGTAATGTCTTTTCTTCTGTAGTGTCCAAACCATGAAGTTATTTCAAGTACCCTTTTTCTACATTTGACAAATAAACTGAGTGTTTCTGGCCTTATTTTGTTTTTGAAGTTTTCCGTGCGTCGTCCTTCAATTTTTCATCAATGTTGTAGAAACAATACTGCATCTATATTTTTATCTCTCACACCAAACGACCCCTAAGTGATATGGATCAATAACTAGGACATTATTGTTAAATCCTGCGTTTCTTGAAATAATTCTTCCCTTAATATTGGTGAAGGGCGTGCACCACATTTTGCTTCTGGCTTTTTAAGGACTAGGATAATTTCATCTTTTTTTACGATCATAGGGACAAGTTTGAATGTAAAACCAGTCTCTTTTAATAGACAATGGGTAGCATTGATACACTTATTGGTACGATACTAGTATTTTTATCCAAACTTGCAAATGACTGTAATTTATACATTTTGAAAACCCCGAGGCTTCTGTTAGTGAAAACATTATAAATGGGTTTGTCTTGGTTATCAGATCATAAAGTTGTACTACATGGATACATAAGTTTCTTCTTATGAATAACAACAAACTTCCAACTTTTGAATTTGATAGTCAATCATGTGTATATGTATTTTCTTCGTTTAAAATTTACATTGAAATATTTGGTTCAGATAGTTCTTTGCGGAGTTTATGGAGATCCTTCTATTTTCATCTTGGTCTTTAACCTGCATTCCAGTGCATTTACGGTGCTATGTGCTTTTCTTCTTTGTAGATCTTCTTGGAGGACTTGAATATGATCCTAAATGGATGCTACTTGAGTTCTGGGGGTATTTGTAAACCTTACAAAGCATGTAATTCCGAGTCCTACCAATCTGCATCATCATGCACCCCTCTGCCGCTTTCCAAGGTTATAGTCACATGTGTTAAACGTTCACCAGCACCTCATCAGTATCCAACATCCTGCTCCAAAGGTGTGTGAAATCTTGATGGTGATCTTTTTGCATGTCATTATTTTCGTTCTGCATTTTTATGTTAGTTCTGCTTAGCCCCGTTTGTTTTCAGTTAATGGATGTTTGAATCTGAAAATTTCAGGTTTCAGTCCACTAAGTGTATAAATGCAATATTTTTTTCTTTTATTAAAGCTTATTTGGTCTTAATAGGTCTTATTCATTCTGATCTTGTACATAGTTTTGAAATCATTAAACTGTTGTTCAATTAAGATTCCTGTAAAGATAACATTTTATCACTATTTCTTTCTCCTTTTCCTTTTAATCCCAACAACTTGTCTTGATTTTTAAAATTGCGTAAAAGCTGAGGTTTGTTCTTTGGCTTCTTTTAGGGCCTAAGTGTTGAGGATATTTAATTCGAGTTTGAATATTTAAGCTTGTGATAATAGCATCTTTATGATTGTAGCTTGAGGGACCTAATCATCATTTGAGCTCTTCATGAAGTTCTTATAATGCTTGTAAGTTGTAAGGAAGTTAGTGAGTGGATTATCTTATAGGTCTTTTCCTCGTCTTTAAGGAGAATTGTATATTTCTTCTTTTCTCAAAAACTTAAACTAAAAACTGAAATGGCTTGAATCCTTATGCACCCATGTTTGGTGGATGTTATTTATTATATATGTATTTCCGTCCATTCCTTTTTGCTACTGTTCTCTCACAGTTCAAATAGATAAATGTGCAAAGGCAGCTACTGTAAAAATAGAGGTTTAAGGGAGTACAGTAAGTCACGTAGTGTTCTTTTAGAGGATTCGGTACTATAAGAATGATGATAGAGGGAGCAAAGTAGTCAACAGATCTTTAAGCCAATATATCTTATCTCTACAAGCTTATGGTATGATTCTTTTCTGTTGACTCTATTAGTTGAAAGATATAAAGCTAATTTCCCTATTAAAGTTGAGTTGTCAGTGCAGGATTCAGCTTCCTTGATCTTTCTTCTGCATCATCACTTCTTTTAAGCGGTGAATATGGTGGTCTTTCGAATGCTATTCCACAGTTACCAAGACGAAGCCAATTGTCTTTTTCCCCTAGAGCATCGAAGGATGTCCCCTATAGTTACAGATTCCCTCCGATGATCAAAAAGCCAAGGTGGTGGTGGAGAACCTTAGCATGCCTCCCTTACTTGATGCCTCTTCACGAGACTTGGATGTATGCTGAGACAGCATATCATCTCCACCCCTTCTTGGAAGATTTGGAGTTTCTGACATACCCTTTCCTGGGAGCTATTGGGAGATTACCGAGCTGGTTTTTAATGGCATACTTCTTTGTTGCTTATCTTGGTATAGTTAGGAGAAAAGAATGGCCTCATTTTTTTAGGTTTCATGTGGTGATGGGGATGCTTCTTGAGATTGCCCTGCAGGTTATTGGGACTATAAGCCGTTGGATGCCACTTGCAGTATACTGGGGCAAGGTTGGTATGCACTTTTGGACGGCTGTTGCATTTGCCTATCTGTTCACAGTTTTAGAGTCCATAAGATGCGCACTTGCTGGGATGTATGCTGATGTACCATTTGTGTGTGATGCAGCTTATATTCAAATACCCTATGATTAATGAAAGCCAACACCTATGTAAACAGATGAGATTATGTTTGCTATGCCTTTTTTGTAGGACGCTGAGGCTAGATCGAACTGAATTTTTAACTTGCAATGATCACGTTCTCTTGGGAAATACCTTATGGTCTGTAACACTCACTTTATACTGCTGCTGTTCTTTCCTCACCCGTCTTCCGAAGGTATTGATTAAGTTCTCATTGGTTTTCAGCTTGTTCTCTTAGTTTCAGTTGTCATTTTAGGGCTTCTGTGACTTCGTTTTCACCAGTTTGATCTATCAAACTGGAAAAGCATTTCGCCAGACTAGAGGCAGCAACAGAAATATACATCTTTATAATTCTGGAACAGAATTACATATAGATATATAGATTTTAACTTTTGTCATATCACTATTTCCACTGCAGACTTGAGAATGCAAAACCAACAACAGAAAAAGGCTTCTTAATCCAAGAGCTTTTGTAGATATTATTGGGTGTGAGGTTTCAACAAGAGAAAGGCTGCTTAATCCAAAAGTTCGAAACAAAATCTCTGATTAAATCAATTCAATAATAAAAGAAAGTAAAGTTTTGGATTGGTGAAAAGCCACTAGTATTGCTTTTAGAATTGCTTATATTTACAAAAAACTATCAGCTAGCAGCTAACCACAAAAGAAAGTGCATATCGGTGTGGAGCCTAACTATACTAATAAAAACAAAAAAAACTAATAGAATTAGGTCAAAGGACATCCATCGACAAAAATGCCTTTGCCTGTGGGACAAGAAGCCAAATCACAATACTCTCCTCCAGTTCCCCACCAAGAGAAGTTAACATTCCAAACAGTAACGCAGAAAAACAGAACCACTCCCATTACAGCCACTCCAGCATCTAGTGCTGCAGATAGGACATAATTGTATCTCTGCCACCATTGCTTTTTGTATCTGAAAACGAAGAAATTGAACACTGTTCCAACCATAATCCAGCTGTTGAAATTCAATGTTGTTGCTGGAGGCATACTGGCTGTAGCTGCAAGAAGTACTGGAATGTTGATCAATTTAATCCAACTTTGGCTTGGGAAAGATTTGTGTAGCAACCACACCAAAAAGGGTGCCACAAGACCTCCAATAAAGCACCAATTGAGGGCACTATATTCTCCAAGGCCTAGGAATATTCTTCGTGGTCCTACTAATCCCCAGATAACTGATGCATCAAAAAAGACTCTATCGCTCTGACAGGTCCATGGACTGTTGGGAGGAAGCAAGTTAGGTTGGCATATGTGGTCAATGCTATTAAGTAGCCACCACGCGACGCCCATATTGATTGTACCACCAAGTATGGTTCCAACTAGCTGTTTTAGGAAATAGAAATTTCCGTCAGTCTCTTGTAATATCTAGAAACAGTACAATTGCTATAGTTTTTTTTTCTTCCTATGATCAATAGCTTTGACTCCTTATGTGTCCAAGACTAACCATTGACTAGCATAAGTGATTAATACTACTAATGGAAACAAGTGAAGAGGAAGAAAACAAGAAAGGCATACCTGAACGATGAACATTGATCTTGGAGGAACCTTCATGTAATGACCAAGCTTAAAATCTTGGAGAAAAGAAACGGCCTGGCTCATACTCATATAGGCAAAAGTCTTGAAGCAGACATTGGCTATTGGTTTCCCTGGGATTATCATACCAATAACATATTCTGTGATCACATTTAATCCTGGTGACTGTTAATCAGAAATAAAAAATTGTTTAATAGAGGAGGATGGATGCAGTCCACAAAAGTTACTAAACATATGTTCAACTTGCAAAACTAACCATGTTTGTGGTGGCTGTTATGACGCTTATTGGTAGGGTATATATCAAAGCAAGAGAGGCTGCTAGGAGAAGCCCCCACCACGAAAGCTGAACTTGATCTTTCATAAAGATACATAGGACAAGCGACAAAGCCAATGAAAGTGCAAGCGTGAGGTAAAACCACCAGTTAGGGATGTCCTTATATTTCATCATAAGTCTTGTGTGAATATCAGGCTTTCCTTTGTATGAGGCTCGGAATCGCTGAACTATTTCCCTGTTAAGTGAACTTATCAGTATAATTCTCGTAGCAGCACTAGTTTAATTCATGCGTTAAACCAATAGGAACCATGTCTTAGTTGAATAGTATCCGGCCAAGTAAAGAGGGGATGGGTTCTCTCTCTCTCTCTCTGAGAGTTTCTTTTTTTCAGTTCATCTATAAGTTCTATTCTAGTTGGTTAACTCATTATAAAAGCCTTAACCAGCATGGAAAACTATCTGAAAATAGCCAAGTGTTCCTACAACATCAACAAGAGTACTAGCATTTTGGTTTCCCTAAGCATTTATGTCAATTTCCTAGGTCAAGCATAAACCCCTGTACTCGTTCCATTGTTTAGTATTGCAGGTTCTTCTTTAAATATATTCCAATTTTATCTTACACACATGCATTATACGCATAAAAACCAAGCTAGATGCAGTGCTTTCTGTCAAGGCGTCTAGACTAGATCCATCATGGCAAATAAGTGATTAAAAAATGGAGAAAATGTTGAATAGAGGACTTACTTTCCATTGAATAGAGCAACTTGAGAGAGAGTAGCCATAACAGCTGCGAAATTCAGTCCATAAGTAACAGCAAAGAACATGCTGAGATGTATGCGTCCATGCTGTGCATATGATACCTTGTCTATCTCAAACTTATCGTTGACAATTTCTGTAACATTATATATCTGCCCCCGAGAATCAAACAGCTCTGAGGAGAATAGAGGGAAATTCTTGGCATTGTAGAGGTTCCACCCCCAATAGGAAGCTGGAATCAGTATATAGACTACTCCAATATAGCCAACTATGACATTGACAATGACGAAAAAGGGGTAAACTAAAGGGCTACCAAGATATGATGCTATAACTGCCCAATCAAAAGTGAATGATAAAATTCCCAAACCCTTCATGCCTGAACCAAGTTGCTGGGCTACCACTGATTTGGGATAGGCCAAACAGAGCAAAGATAAGTTTGACAATGTTGGGAAGAGAAAACCAGGGACAATGTACCATATGAAGCTGCAAGCTAGTACAACTAAGAAAAACTTCCCTCTTGAGGTTTTGCCTTCCCCTTCTTTATCATGGAGAGCCCTGCCAAATTTATGAAAAATTTACATTTATCAGATAAAGTAACAATTATGCATCAAGATTCTCAAGTTAAGCCAAAAGAAGATGCAAGTATTCATAGATAGAATTTGCGAGAAAAAATAATAATCAAAAATCATCCGACCACGAGCAACTCGTGATAATAAGCTATATGCTATTTCAGGGGTTAAGTTTGAATTTTTTTAGAAATTACCTGAAAAGAGAAACTTGAACCAGACTACTTGGCCACCACATTTCTGCAGGGTCTACCACATACTTCCTCATAATCCCTGCCCAGCCATATCCCAGAACCTGATACACAAGCATTATATTAGCATGCCTGCAAACTTGAGTGGGGAAATATTTGGAAGTCTACTACCATCTATATGAAAATTTTGAAGTTCTTTCAAATTGTTCACCTAGATGAAAAAAAGAGTAAGGGACCAATAACTAAGAATACGAACGATAGAAAAGTTAAATAGATACTTTCATTGCTTGACATGAAGAGTTGAAAAGTCTTGACATTGAAGTTCAAATATTTTCCAACAGAAACTAAGAGGTCTAAGGCTCACAACATCTTCATGATGGAACTCCTTCAGGCTTAGCAAATTAAATTGATACTTCCATCGATACATAGATATATATAATTTTGTGCCATTCTCATGGAGTTATTGTGGTCAAAACCTGGTACGAGTGATTTAACTAATGACCACTAGCATATATGCAAAGGCGAATTCATGATAAAAACCTTATGTTATCAACTTTTAAGATTTTAAGCACGGAATGCAAAATTATGGGTTCAGACGTAGTATTTGTTGCAATGTTGATGGATTTTTACATTGCAACTTATACTTTAATTCTAGAAGAGGTTCAAACCTGAGTGGCAACCACAAGAATCCAACCAGCCAAAAAGGTGATATTCCTGAAATAAAAAGCTTTGATAATATCAACAATCCCAACAGCATAAGCAGGTCCATTCCCAAAAGCAGAGCCAGCATTGGCAAAAATCGAAATCAATACATGCTCTTTCACATTAAACGGCCCCGGATTCAACGAAAACTCCCACGATTTAATCGTAAACTTCCTCTTCGGTAACACCCTAGCCATTAAACGACCAATCGGCAACGTCGCCACCTGGACAGTAATCATCGATATCACCAATGGCTCAGCTCTGTAACTGAAAAAAGTGTTGAGAAACGAGAGCAGTGCACAGGACAAGAGCCCTAAGAACCACATTCGGAATGTCCATACTGGTAGAGACGGATCGTCGTCGTTCGATACGGTTAAACGAACTTGTTCGATTGGGGATTCGTCTTCTTCTTCTTCTTCAGGAACTACATTCTCTGGATCCTTTATTTGCATGTTTACAACCATGGAAGATGGCCGAAAACAAAAAGAGGATTAATTTCTAGGGTTTTAAGTTTGAAGCTGCACGTCAATTTGCTGAAATTTTTGCAGGCAGGAGAAGTGGCAGAGACAGAGGCCGAGTGCGTCTTTTTATAGTGTTACATGCATGAAGAGTTCTATAATAACTCAAATTTTGACTTATTGAATTATTTCTCTTTCATTTACTTTCCTCAATCCCAATATATCCAAAAAAAAATAATCAAGAGTCAAATTCACAATAAATTTGATTGGAATTTTTTTAAATATTTTAATTTAAAGTAATTTATTTTTACGTAATTTTTAAATATATAAATTTTTGTTTCAAAAGACTTCAATCTTCTATATTAAAATTTACCGTTAAAATTTAGAAATTTGAATCTCGAAATTTCTATTGTATCATAGAAATTAGGACAGAATAAATAACACTTTGTTTGGACGGTTGTTATGTATTGTTTCATCATGTATTGTGGATAGATTATATTGTTTTTTCTTACTACATAATATCAGACATCACCAATTTGAAAGATAAACCTAGAAGAAAGAAATAAAGTGAATATAAAATTATTGAAATAGAGAATGGAAAATAATTATCAGATAATAAACCAAAACAATGAGAGAGAAAAAAATATAATAATGTGAGCACATCAATTATTATTATATATAATTAGACTTTTCATTATTATATAACGATAAATTTACAATATAATAACATTACTTTAGCATCCTATCTCAATTAAAACTTTTCATTATTACATAACAATAAAACTAATAATATAATAATATTTAAATAATAGTCAAAACAAACATTACTTTAGATTTCAATAGTAAGATACAACTCTCCTTCAATAAAGTCTTACACATATTAAAAATTGTCCTTATCTTCCAAAAATCTATGCTATAATAAAAATATATCCTTTCCAAAAAGAGGCTAAAAGAAATTAATTATACTATTTCTATGACATAAATGAAAATAGGAAAAATTTATCCTAAACAAGGAAGAGATTAAAAACATTTAATTCTACTTGTCTTTAAACACGTTGCAACTTGTAGTAGTGGAATGAGTAATAAATTAATTTTTTTAGTCATAAATTATTTTTTTATTTTTTTTAAAAAAAGTTAAAATTAATGAACAATAAAATTATTATATATATATATTCTCAAGGTGAGATGACATGGTTTTAATGGATATTATTTCAAACTTTCAATTAATTTGTTAAAATATAGCAGTAATTATAAATTTTCATAACATCACAATTTTCGTAATTACTATTCATATTTATTTGATTGATTGTTCATGAGTACATCTTTATTTCTAAAGAAGTTTATCAATTCTCAAGAAATGAAGATGTCTTATCAAAAGTGAGAATACAAGATATTAAGAGGGAGTACTAGTAATAATATATATAGTTTTTGAGAAACATCAAATATCAAACATTATTCACGTTTACAAAACAAACATATGCAAAATCAAATATTAAGGGGTATTATAAAAAAGAGATGAGTTAAAACACATTATCAATGATGGAAGATGACATAAATAAATTACCCATAAAAAACTCTTAAACAAAAGAGAAAAAGTGAATGTAAAAGATTACAAAAGTTCTAATGTTATACAGTTTTTATATTATTAAGGAACACATTTTCAATTCATAAACAAAAGAAATTGATTTTTTGACGAACTTGTGCGTTTTAATTTCATACTTTTGTATGCATGCTTAAGCTTTTATCAGTATACTTGAATATTAAAAAAAAAAGGGTGGGGGGGTGGGGAGGGGCGGGGGGATGAAGAATATGAGTAGATGCAAGAATTTTAACAAAACAAATTAAAGCAAAATAATAAGTGTAAATTGTAATAAGAGGATGAGTTTGAGGGGAAGCTAGCCTTTCTTAGTGATAAACAAGAAGCTATAAATGTGCTAAGCCTCTCCAGACTTTGTGATTTTGTACGCCTTTATTAAAATATGAAAATCCTTTAATTTTATAAAAGATAATATTTTATCTACATAAATAATAATTATGGGAGAAATTACATAAAAAATCATGAGGAAAAAGGATGTTGGGTAGTTTATGTAGAGATATTTGGAATTATTAATTTAAGTCAAATGTAATGATTCAAAAAATGTATGATATTTTGTTGAAATTATCATCAAAGAATATGGTGCAGTGGATGAGACTGCTCCTCTTTTGACCAAAAATCTTAAATTTGAGCTCTAAGTATGAAAAAATATTTAATAGAAAACGCTTCCTCCTGATTCTGGATTTGTCGAACTCCGTGAGGATCTGAAACTTTGACGGATAGATCTAAAATGAAAGTGAGAAAATAATTGGGGGAAAATAAATAGAATTCTGTTAAATGGACAATTCCGGCAAAAAATGAGTAGATTTAATTTGGACAATGTTTTTTGACTTGTTTTGATGGAATGAATGATAATTGGTGATTTCTAGGTGTGCACAAAATCGAATTGAAAATATAATCAAATCATAAATTGAATTAAATCAAAAAAAATCTGATTAATGATATAGTGTTTGATTTGGTTTGGTCTAGGGAAAACAAAATTCTAATATACTTGGGTTGGTTTAGTTTTGAACTATAAAAATCAACCTGAGACCAAATCACCCGACACTATAGATATAGTAATATTTAAATTTTTATTTTATATATAAAAGTAGGGGAAAATGGCAAATATACCCCCGACCTATTGTAAATGGTATGCAGATACCCTCCGTCATACTTTTGAGACATTGGTGCCCCTGCCGTAAAAAAACTAGAGCATATATACCCTTTATACTAACGGACATACACGTGTCATAATCTTATCCACCGACCGACATTTATTAAATATTGGATCGACGGATAAGATTGCGACACGTGTCCCTATTTAATTTTTCGTTAGAGTGAAGGGCATATATGCTCTAGTTTTTGGATGACAGGGGCACCAATGTCCCAAAAGTATGACAGAGGGTATCTACATACCTTTTACGATAGTTCGGGGGTATATTTGTCCCGTTTCCCATAAAAGTATTTACTTTGATACAATTTCTAAATATTTCTTATAATTTGTTATCTTTTTACATATTATTTCAAATTTTTGAGACTTATAATTTTGAATGATCCAATAAAAGTCACAATCCATATATATTACTAACTCTAATAAAGCTCAAATCAAAAATCAAAGCAACACTACTTCTAACAAAAAAAAAATGAATTCAATACTAAGAATGACAATAATGTTGAATATTTGTTCTTTAGTTTTACATTGGTTTAGACATTTAAAATATTTAATCATGTAATTAATACTTATTAGACTTACTTTAGCACGGTTTAGTAATTTAAAATAATGATCCTTTTTACTATGACTTATTAATTTTACAATATTTATTTTACGCGATTTCATCATTACTTTTTGTTGAATATTTTATTGTCATCCATCATCTCATATTTTGTGTTATTTTTTAAGGAAACATCTCCGATAGTTATATTTTGGTAGGACTTAAGCAATATTTGGAGCACAAGTTAATTATATATTTGTATGAATATTATACAAAGACACCCCAAAAAAACTCGAGGTTGAAAAAACCCGAGTTTTATATGTTTGATTTGGTTTACAGATTTAAAAATTCAACATCAATAGTTTGGTTTGATTTTTGAAAAATCCAAACCAATCCGATCGTATACAGCTAGATTGTGTATATGTCACTAGTATCTCGTATATTTGTCATCGTATGTAACGTATATCATTGTATATAAAGTTATACGTAAGATATGCAAGTGATACATATTGTACATATGTCAATTTGCATCATTGTAGGTCATGTGTATGTCAAGGATATGGTATATGTATATATTTACATACATATCACGTATAGTCTTTCACTTTAATTCAGTTACAGTATTAGTTTTCTTCCTATCTTGTAGTATCTTTGTAACATTTTCATCTTCAATTGTTAATTGTTATCATTCTAAAGTCTAAACTATGTTATATATTCATCTCACGCCATCATTTAAAAAGCATAAACTTAAATGTTTCCATTATATGCATTCTAAACTATGTTATTTCCTTGTTGAGGCAAAACGTTGCTTACAAGTTACATATATGATATATCTCGATTTACTTGTTCAAAAAGCCTTGCTACAAAATGGAGCATCAGTACTCAAGGGTTAAATATCACAAATTAAATAAATTATGAATTATATTTGTAGAAGTGGAAACCGTTTACTTACTGTCAATTAGCTCACTGAAGAAAACGTACCATGTAACATCATCCATTTAGACATATTATTGAAGATTACATATATTTGTTGCAGAGCATAGTATCACGTCCCGCCACATCACAGTTAAATTTTGCGTCCGGATAGGACCGGAAGGGTCTAGAGTTGTGGAGAGGTTTGCGGAGAACTCTAGAACCTTTTAGATGATTCAAGAAGGCTAGAATAACTTAGACTTTTCAAGAAAGTCTTTGGAAAATCCTAGAAAGTGTAGAACTCTCTAGAAAGAGGACCAAAGTGTAAATAAGTTAGGGACTTGTAAGTAAATATTAATTATACTTTAGTCCCTAAGAGGTAGTATAAATATAGGTGCCCCTCATTTGCTAGGCACCATCCAAGCTTGAAGCAAACATCCAACAAAGTGTAAGCAATCTTCCAAGTTAATACAAAAGCCTTCAAAGGGCTTAATTGAGATTACAAGATTGTGAAAGATTCGTGAGTAAATTGTCAAGTGCCGCACCAAGCTTTAGTAAAACTCTAAATCTGTGACAATAGGCTAATTAACAAGGCCATGATTAGACATATATGAAGAGAGACAAACCAATTTAACCGATTTTTTTATAAATGAGGACCACAATCATGAGGAGTCATGCATTTTAGGGCATGACATTTCTTTTCTTGACGGATTTAAGTAGTATTGCTTATGAACGATCTTAAGCTTTTTAGTTTATTTTTTCACCACTATCTCTACCAAAAAAAGGAAAAAGTCCCTACAATTATCTCAGTTCAAATTTGTTCTTCTTATAGGCAAAATGTTGCATCCATATATCTTGCCTTACTTATTCAAAATAAAACCCCTTTCTATAAATTGTTTCTCCATGGTTTCAACCTATGATTGTGATACTTATTCAAAAACACATTATTCTAGCTCTAAGTTAGATCTTCATAATTTAAACCTATATATAATCGAAAAATTTAATAAGTGCACGTGGTCATAGACTATCAATTCACATAATACAAGCAAATTTTAGTCTTATTCGTGCCTTAATATTTGGATGCCATGTCGATTTTGTACTACTGTTTTGTCAATGATACAATTTTTACATATTTATGAACAGATTATATCAAATCAATGAATATAAAATATGTGCTTTCATAACTTATTTATCACTTATATCTTTGAAGATTATGATTCATGAGTTATATGTATTCTACACACTTGGTTTGGTGTAATTTGTAATTTATAAACATTTGCTATGAGTAAGTATTTATCGAGCCATTTTGTCCAAAGGAATTTAATGTGAAATACGATAAGGAAATTTAAATAAAATATAGTAATTAAAACATATAAACACAAAAGTTCATCTCATAGTCTATTATAAATCCCATACCAAATTATCTCATCTTTGCAAATCCTAACACGTAATATTCCCAAATCCACTTCTCTAAACCCTACTTCCTTGACACGTATTGGTGTCAAATCCTACTTCTAACTAACACGTTTCAGTTTTTAAATAAAAAATAGAAGAAGAAAGCAACAAGTTTAAAAATTAAAATTCCCCGCTTTGGGCCTTGATTTCGGTCTTAATATCTACGAGTCCATTTCTATATATATATATATATATATATATATATATATATATATATTGAGAAATATCTTCCATTCCCATCTTAGTTATTTATATTTTACACATCTTTTAAAAAAATTACACCATAATCATTATTTTTTTAAAATAATTCTTACAAACTTGTTTATATTTTAATAAAAAATTACAATTAGCGTAAAAGGAGATTTATTCTCTTTTGATTTTGTAAATTGGCATAATTTGAAGCAATTACTTTTAGTAACATGAACAATTAATATCATACAGATGAAATAAAGTTTATATTTAGTCAATGTGTAAGTGGCCTAATTTATTACAAGTATCAATCAAAATCCATGTGACCCTTTTCCCATTGGTGTAATTTTTTTCACCTGCCTCCTATTGATTAGGTACAATAATTTCGTCCCCTTCGTAGGTTTTTATAATTTATTTACTCTTCTTATAACCCTGACATATCCCCTCACCACCCTACAACTTTTTCCAATAAATAGATCTTTACACCAAATGAGATTAGAATTTCACTTTCCATTGTCGTTTGGTTGACATGAGAGAGAAAAAAATATCTTCGTATTTTTGTGTTTTTTTTAAGTTGATTTGGAAGGCAAAAGATTTGACACGTCGCACGTGACAGGTAGGCAGGGAACATCTACTTTTACATTATTTTTTAAGTAATTATTAACCTGTGTTTTTTTGTTTCATTTGAAAAACTAAAAATTTAAGTAGATTTCACTCTTAGAAATAATTATTCTTAAAAATAGTAAATATTGATTAATTATTATAGAAAATTTAAGTGAAAAGCATACACACATACTTTAATATTGATACTCTCTTTATTCCTAATTATTTGTCCGCTTTTGAATTTACATATCTATTAAGAAAAAAATGATTGACATAGTGAGTTTATCATTTTACCCCTATTAATTATGAAGTAGATGAATTAAAAACTTAAGATTTTCAAGAAGTTCTATCTTTTTTCAAAATAATTAATTGAGGCTATAATAGGTAAAATATTTTTGTCTTTTCTTGATTTGTTAAAATGGACAAGTAATTAGAGACTACTAAAAAGAAAAAGTGGACAAGTAATTAGGGACAAATGTTTAAGAAATTATAAATAAAAAGATAATTTTACTAATTCAACCTTTAAAAAGTTTATTTGAAATTTTACAAACAAATATGAACACTTTCAAAAATAATTAATTGAAAGAATAATATAGAAAAAATTAATTAATTTTTTCTTAATTTAGTAAAATAAACAACTAACATGGAACAACTATTTTTAATATAATGATCAATGAATACAAAACATACGAAAAGTGTGTGGTTCTTTTTTATAGTTACAAGTTACAACTTACATATGAGTATGTTGCTGCTCGGTCGCAGACAACGTAACAGCTGCTAGTGGAGAGGGTGGTGGGGTGGCATAGGGTGAGATTCCAGGCTTTGGGTGAGCGAAGAAGAGACAATGTATTTGAGATTTTATTTATACTTTTTTTTAAAATTTTATTAGTTTAGTTATTTTTTTATTTTGAAGCGGAAGTCTAACGGAAGTAATCTTTTTACCTTCTTAAGATAAATAAAAGATCTGCATACTCTACTCTCTACGAATCTTACTTGTGAAATTATATTTATTGTTATTATTGTTGTTTTTCCTGAGAATTTTTCACCCAATCAAACATAAAAAAAAAGTACAGTAATTTTTTTCTCAATTCCAAACGTGTACATAGCATAGGTGGATTGGATTTATGCTTTGAATTTTAAAGTTAGTAAGTTCTCACAATAACCTCAAATTAATCCTACAATAATAATAAAATTTACAATTAAATATATATAAGTATAAGTATTTAATAATTTTCTTAATATATATACAGATTTTGTTCAAAAGGCGCTCTCTTGGTATCTTTATACATGTTATTTTTACAAAAATAAATATGGCTTAATATTTATCATTACACAAAATTAGTATATAAATTACACTATTCATTTTATTTTGTATTTGAAAATTATTAGTCTTAAAAGTATATATTTGATCGACATAAGAAAATTAAGCAGTAATTAATTCATTTCCATCTTACATACTAATTAATAAGGGTACTACGATAAATTTATCTAAATTTTTTAAGGACATAAAATTTAAAATGGTGACCATTAAATATAAATAGTGAAAGTATTAAGAGCCCGTTTGAATTGACTTAAAAAAGTTATTTTTAAGTTTAAAAATAAAAAGTCAAACTGAAATGGCTTTTAAGTCAAAAAATTAAAAAGTAGAGGAAGACCTACTTTTAAATTTTGACTTATTTTAAGTCATTTTTAACTTGTCAAATAGTTCCCAACTTATTTTAAGTTTTGTGACTTATTTTAATTATTTTTTATATTTATCAAACACTTTCAAAAATTAAAAATCAACTTAAAAATAAATTTAACTAACTTTTAAGCTAATCCAAATACCCTAAGTTTAGGCGACTTTTCAATCCACCCCTCCCAAACAACCATACTCTCTATTCAATCCCATGCAAAAGTATCTTTGTTTTTGGAAACATCCAACACGTAATGTTTCCATATCCACTTTACGATGCATGATTCCTCAACACGTAGCTTAATCAAATCCTCCTTTAAACTAACACGTTTCAACTATCCATTGGCAACAAGTCTCCAATCTCCCCACTTTTGGCCTTCATCTCGGCTTAATCTCCACGAGTCCATTTCTATAAATAAAAATCTATATATACCTACTAATTATAATTACTAGTCAATATGAAACCAGTCTAAAGAAAATAAGCCATGTGATCTTTTTCTCATTGGTTTACTTTTTCATCTGCCTAATTGTGATAGGTAGAGTTATCGACTTTGTTGCCTTCGTAGGTTTCACATAATTTATTTACTCTATGTTCTAATAACCTAGGCATACCCCTCACCATCTTCGTATTCCCTCCGTCTAACATAAATTGTCCACTATATTATTTTGAGATATCCAATAAATATTGTCCACTTTATAAAATTAATTGATAATCTTACACTAATTAGTTTCTAATTTATCTTATCATTAATTATAGTCATTGTCCTATTTCATTTTTCAAGACATTATATTTATTATATTTAAAGGGTAATATAATAAAATTACTTTTTTATTTATAGTTTCTTAAGCGGTGTGTCAAGTCAATAATTGACAACTCTTGTTGAACAAAAAAATACTTACTTTTTTTTATTGGTCTCCTAGAAAATAAAGTGACCAAAGATCTTACTATACTATTATAAAATAATTAATTATGTACTAATCGTACAGATTCTAATTTTTCCTCACACCAATAAAGAAATCTTTCTTTAGACCCTTTTTTTTTTTCATCCAATCTTTCTTTTAGACCAAATGGGATTAAAATTTCACTTTCTGTTGTCGCTCAACATGAAAGAGAAAAAAAAATCTTCTTGCTTTATTCATTTTTTAAAGTTGAATTCGAAGGCCAGGAACTTGACACGTCTCTCGTGATAGGTAGGCAGGAAACCTCTACGTTTACATAATTAATTATGAATATTATTACTACTAACCCTTTTTAACCTTTGTGTTTTTGTTTCAAATGCAATGTTTCAAGTTTTTTTTTTTTTTTTGGAATATAGAGGAGAGTGCGTGGTTCTTTTTTGTATTCACACATGGAGTTCTTAATTAAGAATTTGGCTTCTAGAAGAAAAAGTTATATCTCTTCATTTGAGAAATAAATAATATATACAAACTCATATTTTACAAATATAATCGTTTAATATTAAGATATATTCAAAGATTAAATTTAAATTTTGAATTTATCTTAATTCGTTTCTGATTAGGAAGCACAAAAAGAGATGCTTGTTGCTGCTCCGTTACGAAACAGCAACGAGTGGAGGGGTGGTGGAGTTTGGTATTTTTAGGTTCTGATTAAGGGCCCGTTTAGCCATGCGATATGATATCAAGTTTTATTTAGACATACGATATATAATTTTTGTGTTGTATATTTTCTGATAAACATAAAAATTTCATAAGTTGTAAAACTATTAAAATAACCTCAATTGTTTATTCAATCTTATCAAATAAACAAAAATTTATAAAATTACATAATAAATTATTATAAAACTATTTGTTCTTCATTTAAGTAATTATTTCATCTAACTTTAATTTAATAAAAAAAAAATTGAACATAAATTGTAGTGTACTAGTCTTTCATATAATCCTTCCACATAGTATGAACAATTTTCTCACGTTGAACTTGCATTTCTCGATCATGTGACCGAGAAGACGAACCAACATTGTTACTTTGAGCCATTTGTTGGTCAATATCGTCCGCAACTATATTTTCATGTTCATAGACCATAAATATTTCATCACTTTAACAATCGGTTGGTGTGAGATAAAGTGACTATATGTCGGTGAGAATAATAAATTTTAAAAAGTAATGATGTGATTATAAATTTTATTTACATATGAAATAAATGGTTAGTAGATATAAACGTGAGATTGTTTAATAAAATATAAACTCGTGGATCAATTTTGTATTAAAATATCTCAAATCATAATATGAAATTACCATATAATTCCATATCATGATTTTTGGAGAATATGGAATCACATCTCATGATATGGAATCATAAGATGTAATCAACGTAAAACGCATGTCTAAACGCTGATTCTCTCTCACGATACCATATCTTGATATGATATCGCATGACCAACTCATGTTTGGTTGGGTAAAATTTTCCAAATCAACCCATTTTCCTCAAATTTAAGGAAAATGACTTCCCTTCAAAAATTAAGAAAAACATTTTTCAAAACTCTCCTACAACTTCACATTACAATTTTTAATTGAAAAAATAAATTTAAAGTTTATTTTTTAAAAAAAAATTCAACTTCACTTTTTTTACCCCCTACTCCGCCAGCCCCCCTAACCCCCCACCCCACAAATAAATAAATAAATTATAGCTTATTTTTAAAAATTATTTCAATTTTTTATTTTTTCACCCCACCCTGCCCCTACCCCCGACCCCCATCAGCCCCCAACTCCACCAAAAAAATAATAATTTAAGTTTGTTTTTAAAAAATATTTTCAACTTCAATTTTTTGTATGTTTTCCCTGCTCTCACCCCTACCCCCAACCCCCCTACCAGTGCCCCCTCCCCCAAAATAAAAATAAAAATAAATTTAAAGTTTTTTTTAAAAAAATAAATTCAATTTCAAATTTTTATTTTTCACCCC